>JAAOOA010001609.1:100000-104288 GCA_012861695.1 Trematomus loennbergii
TTGTGTTGATGTCTGCAGATCACCACTAGATGTCAGTGTGACCTCACATTAAACACATCATTATGGAGTCTCATTTCACACTGAGCATGTTCTCTCTGTTCATTCACACAAAGGCCCTGACACACCAGGCAGTCACCAGAGAACTCGCCGACACCCGACACCGACAGTTCCATCGACGAGTTCTCCTGCGTCTTGGCCGTGTGTCGCACTGGAAATCACCGCTAAGACTTCAGCCGAGCACGTACGAACTGCGCATGCGTGAGTGGCAATAACTCTCCTTACCAGCAGGCGGCGGTAGTGTGTATTCGTCATTCAAAATAGGCAACAACCGGAAGACAGAGAAGAAGAACAGACTGATATAAACAAACAAATAGCATGTGCGTTCCATTTTCACTCTCGTCCATCGAAAACATGTTTTAGAATATAAAAATACATGAATGATGAAATGAGCACATAAAGTGCAGACATACTATAAAATCACAGTTAAGACCTGCATCTGATGATCGCAGTGTTCTGGCGGGTGTGTAGTTTATTGAGTCAGCAATGTAATAATGGCCACTTCTTGCTAAATGTACGATGAGATGAAAAACCGGACTTGACCAAACAAATCACGGAGCTCTCAGCAGAGGACAGCCGGGGACGCTCCCGCCGATATCAGAGATGTCCCTGCTATGTGTGGGAGGTAAGAGAGGACATTTAAGGGCTATGTTTGATGTCTTTAAGTATCACCTGCTGGTGTTTAGCTGCTGTCTTGTGCCTTAAATCGTTTGTTTACGTCCCTCACTTCCGTTTCGCTTCTCATTTGCTAGCTGAACAGCTGATCAGAGTGGTTTCTTGGCCCGATAGCTTGTGATCGACACCCGGCCGATTCAACATGTTGAATCGGCCGGGTGTCGACCGTGAAAGGCCAAATAAGGCGTGTCACGGCCGAGGGTTCGGGGGACACCAAATTGACTTTGGGCGACAAGGAACCCGTTTTCGCCCAACAACGCAAGACGGCCGATATCGGCCTGGTGTGTAGGGGCCTTAACAGCTGCTTCATAGGACTCGACCACATCTACGGGGCTCACTCTGGGTCTTGTGTAGGGTAGAGGACTCTTTAAAGCATACTTGCCAACCCTCCCGATTTTCGCGGGAGACTCCCGATTTCATTGCCCTCTCCCGGTTTCCTCCCGGGGTCATATTTCTCCCGCATTTCTCCCGATTTCTGACAAAATCAGATTTACTCAGGACTGTTTCCACTCGGACTTTAATACAGCTACACCATTGTTTGGTTTTGAAATGCTCCCGATTTCTGAGGTCTCAAGGTTGGCAAGGATGCTTTAAAGTAGATAAACTGCATACTGATATACACCTGAATATCAGCAGAGAGGACTCTTTAAAGTAGAGACACTACATACTGATATATTCCTGAACATCAGCAGGAGAGGACTCTTTAAAGTAGAGACACAATACTGATATACACCTGAACATCAGCAGGAGAGGACTCTTTAAAGTAGAGACACTACATACTGATATACACCTGGACATCAGCAGGAGAGGACTCTTTAAAGTAGAGACACTACATACTGATATACACCTGAACATCAGCAGGAGAGGACTCTTTAAAGTAGAGACACTACATACTGATATACACCTGAACATCAGCAGGAGAGGACTCTTTAAAGTAGAGACACTACATACTGATATACACCTGACATCAGCAGGAGAGGACTCTTTAAAGTAGAGACACTACATACTGATATAAACTCTTTAACTTGACCAAAACACGTGCTGTTCAAAACGTAGCAATGTGTCTGAGAGGATACAACAGGATGATGACAGAAACTGAGAGAGTGGTGACCTTGTGTGACCTCTCACCAGCAACCATTTACCTTTTTTTTCCAGGAAAGTGAGGCCTTGATTTAACCTGCTGTTGCTCAATTACTTTATTTAAGCGTGACCCCCGATCGGAGCCTCCTGAGAGAGATCAGAGTCATTGTGTCTCAGCAGCGTTTAGACATTTCGTTTTGGCCTTGAAGTTAAGAAGGAGAGTTAATCATCTCTTTGAGGATCCTGACCTTTGACAGGAAGTGCTGCCGTCCTGGCGTTCTCCATTCAACCTCTGCGACAAAAGAGACAACCTTTTAGACAACAGGACTGTGAAGAATCCACCAATTCACCGACTAAATGTTGACCTGATTTGCAGCAAATTGTACTTTTTGATTAAATCATTGGTGGAGTGACTGTTGCACATATTCGCCTCAACATCCAAAGTTTGTTTTATGTATTTTATTTTATAATCTCTGAGTGTCCTTAACCTAATTTAATTAATTAAGTATTTGTATTCTGATTCTCAGGTTGAATAAAAGTTTTTTCATGAAGATGTCTATTGTAATGTTTGTAGTATCAGTATGCAGAGGTGGTAGAAGTACTCAGATCTAGTACTTGAGTAAAAGGAGAAGTACTCAGATCTTGTACTTGAGTAAAAGTAGAAGTACTCAGATCTTGTGCTTGAGTAAAAGTAGAAGTACTCAGATCTTGTACTTGAGTAAAAGGAAAGTACTCAGATCTTGTACTTGAGTAAAAGTAGAAGTACTCAGGTCTTGTACTTGAGTAAAAGTAGACAAACTCAGATCTTGTAAAACACACGTACTGGAATAAGACACTGGAATAAGACATACGGGGAAAAAATGTGTTTCTTAGAACTAAAAGGTAACAGGATAAGATTCAGGTTTGTGTGTTGGAAATAAGTCCAATGAATAAGTGTGTATGCTGCATGGTAACTTGGGCCCTTTCACATGCAGCATACATCTCAATCTACAAAGTCATGTTAATAAATACATCAAATGTGTTTCTGCACATTAAATTGGATTTAGACTTTTGTTTGGTCTTTAGTTTGAAATTGTGTATTTAATTTTCGACCACAGATGGGGCCATGATGTAAAGTAGAAACTGCAGGTCTATTATATGGTTATAAAACATGTTGCATATGATACCCTTTATCGTTAGTCATGCATATATCGTGTTATACTAAATACTGTGTGGGAGTTTAAAAGCAAACGGAAATGTACACTTTATAGATTTAAACACTCTGTATGTTAGTTTTTTGCTCAAGGGTTTTATTTTCTTCAAACTGACGCATTTATCAATTATTAGAAATAACATTGATTTTGATCCATTTTCAATATCAGTTATTGATGCTGTGGATGTGGAGCTGATTGGACAGGACGCAGCGTTTTGTGATTTTAATGAGTTTTAAAGAGTTTTAAAGGTATTATGTATTTGTATTTATTTATAACAGAAGCTAAGGGTTACTACGCAAAAATAAACATGATATAAAATGATATTTAAAAACCATAAAAGTAAACTAAATAATGAATAAAAAATAAGTTAAAGGACAATAAGACATGTGTACCCTCAGACTAACCTGTGTCCCTCCTGAGACACTGACGCACAAGTAGAAGTACTTGTACCACACTGTAAAAGTACTTGGTTACGAGTAAAAGTATTCATACGACACTGAAAGAGTACTTGGTTACGAGTAAAAGTACTATTACGACACGATACTAGACTGAAAACGTACTCTGTTTCAAGTAAGAGTACTAATATGACACTGAAAGAGTACTTTGTTACAAGTAAAAGTACTAGTACCACACTGAAAATATACTCTTGATTTTAAAGCTAGGCTAAATTAGATGCTCGTTGATACTATGGTACTTGTAAATTCTATAACTATGTAAATGTATCCTGTAAATATAATGTATGATGTCCTTTATTGTTTTATGTTTCATGTGGAACCTATATGCTGCAGGTCTCCCTTGAAAAAGAGATCTTGATCTCAATGGGACCAATCTGGTTAAATAAGGTTTGAATGAAATGACAAATTGTAAATGTATTTAGGAACCTATCCATGTGATTTTAAGTGGGGGTGGACCTCAAATTGTCACAACGAGCTGAGGACCAAAATGCAAAACACGGGAAACCAGGGATAGTCTGTAACCAGCTTTATTGAAGGCAATAACTGGTAGGAGACGAAAAGGCAGGTAGTAGGCCAAGGGCTGGTCGGGGACAGGCGAGGGTTCCAGGAGGAGGCAAGACGGGAGTCGCAGGTACAGACCGGGTCAGGGAGCAGGCGTGGCAGAATAGTCCGGGTACAGGCAGGGTCAGGAATCAGGCGAGGCAGGCAGGTCAGGGACAGGCAGGTCGGAACCGGGAGAGCAATCTGTGAAGTAATGCTGGAAAGACTGGCATGCTGCAAAGTACGATCTGGCACTGAGGTGAGAGTGAAGTGGGCCTATATACTACT
>JAAOOA010001610.1:0-65000 GCA_012861695.1 Trematomus loennbergii
TATCTTTTAGAAGAAGAATACCGTTCTATATGTTCTCTCGTAGTTCATTCCTAGACTTCTAAAGTCAGAACAACAACCAAGCCTTTTCTTCCACTGGATCCATCTGTGTCATGATCATTTAATTCTGGTCTATTGACCCAGTCTTTCTCTACCTTTAAGTTCACTGACCTGACCAACCTACCAGTCCTTTTACTCCCCTAAGTTGGGACCAATTGAATAACAATAACACACTACCGGGGATTTGATCAGCCTCGGCGGGGCCACCCCGGGGTGAGGGTGTCTGGTGATAATGGCCGAAACACCCGATGATCTCTGGGTCCACTACTGATGATGTGTTCCAAACAAAAATCATAAAGGACTATTTTGTTCCCCAAATATCTCTATTTGGAGTACAAACAACAACTGACTACCCTTTACTGTGGGATCTTACCATTTGCTCTATACATTGTACCACTTTTGTTTTTATACAGACTACCAATTCTCACCATTATGAGAACTGGTCATATGATTCTCCATCTTATTCATTAATAGGTCTAGTACCTAACCATTAACCTTAACCCTAAACCTAACCAATCGAACCTTGCCGCCTAAACTTAAACTCTGGCCCCTTACCCAATTCTAACCCTAACCTTAACCCTAACCCTAAACCCAACAATCGAACCTTGCCGCCTAAACTTAAACTCTGGCCCCTTACCCAATTCTAACCCTAACCCTAACCTAAACTCTGGCTCCCTATTCATCAATAAGTATATTACCTGACCATTAATTTAACTCCTAAACCCAACCAATCGGGCTCTTTTGCCTAAACCTAAGTTAAATATCCATCAATTAGTATACCATCTTACCTTTTAGTTTAACCACTAACCCTAACCACTCTGGCTCCTTACCTAATCTTAAAACGCATCTCCACAAACAGCTATTTAACTTTCAATTCAAACCACTAAATCAATCAATAGTACACTTTTACCTAAACCTCAAAAATAACAAAACCACATTCTCGCTATTTTCATTCTTTGCTTCCTAAACCCCTTCCCCTCTCGAGCCCCCTTGGGGTCTTTCGGGAGGTTAACGGGTTTACAGAGAGAAACCGCCATTCTTGGAGGGCTGGTTGTTTCCGTGACCACGGCTTACCGCCTCGTCTCTGTTTTTCAAGCTCAACATTACCTTGTACACTTCACACCCTTTATATTTATGACTCAGTCATGATGCTAAGCTAGGGTAAGCGCCGACGCGTTATCGAATGGCCCGTGCCTCTCCTTGGATCTCTGTATAACCATGAATGCCGTTGGGCGACATGGGGAGATCTGGTGGTCTTTACCTAACCTAACCTAACCCTAACCCTAACCCTAACCCTAACCCTAACCCTAACCCTAACCCATGGTGATAATGGCCGAAACACCCGATGATCTCTGGGTCCACTACTGATGATGTGTTCCAAACAAAAATCATAAAGGACTATTTGTTCCCCAAATATCTCTATTTTGGAGTACAAACAACAACTGACTACCCTCCATTGTGGGATCTTACCATTTGCTCTATATATTATACCACTTTTGTTTTTATACAGACTACCAATTCTCACCATTATGAGAACTGGTCATATGATCCTCCATCTTATTCATCAATAGGTCTAGTACCCAACCATTAATCTAATCACTAACCCTAACCAATCGAGCCTTGCTGCCTAAACTTAAACTCTGGCCCCTTACCTAATTCTAACCCTAACCTTAACCTTAACCCTAAACCTAACCAATCGAACCTTGCCGCCTAAACTTAAACTCTGGCCCCTTACCCGATTCTAACCCTAACCTTAACCTAACCCTAAACCTAACCAATCGAATCTTGCCGCCTAAACTTAAACTCTGGCCCCTTACCTAATTCTAAACCTTACCAATCGAACTTTGCTGCCTGAACCTAAGCTCTGGCTCCTTATTCAATTCTAAACCTAACTAATCGAGCTTTGCTGCCTAAACTTAAAACTCTGACTGCTTACCTAAAAATTAACTCTCAATTCAAACCATTCAAATAACTAATGGTACATTTTTTATCTAAATCCCAAAACTCTTAATTAATGACACCACATTTCCTCTCCCCACTTTTTCATTCTGAACTTTTTTTCAAACCCTTTCTGGGCGAGCCCTTCTGGGGATGACGTAAGGAAACGGGCCATAAACAGATACGGCCATTGCGGCAAGGGGAAGGTATTCGTTGGTACTTACCGCTAACCTCCTTGTCTCTGTCCTTCAAGCTTAAATTACCCTGTCTACTTCACACCTCTACACATTTATGACTCAGTCTATGGGTAGGCGCCGACACGTTATCGAATGGCCCGTGCCTCTCCTTGGATCTCTGTATAACCATGAAGTCGTCGGGCGACATGGGGAGATCTGGTGGCCTTACAAAAACCTAACCCAGCCAGTGCCTCGACAAATGGGGGACCTGCACCAAACCGAGGTATCATTGACTGAGCCGCTCGTTTTCTTTCCCACCACTGATCAATTAGACCACTTTACCTGCAATTAAAATCAAAAACTCCTCCCAAACACTATGAGTCTTTGACCGTGGTCAGTTTAATCTGCCGCGAAGAGTTCGTCTCTGTTGTCATGGAGTTCTCTGAACAACTGAAATTTCTACTTATCAGTCAGTGTGTAACCTATGGGTAACCTGACACTAGATTTTCAGATGGGGTTTTGTTGCTTCTAGAACAAAACCAAAGATTGGGGTGTCGCAGGTGACTTCGGCCGCCTTCGTCCCCTTAAGTACAGACGTTTTGGGAGGTACAGTCTAGTAAAAAACATCTTCACAAAAAACCTTTAAAAAGGAATGCTATTTTTATGCTAACATGCGAAACTTTACTATTTCAAACAGTTAAATATCCCAAAAATCAGTATTAATATTATAGTTTAACATCAAATATTTAAAATCCAATATCTAAAAGAGTTATTTTATCTATCTCACCTCTCTCCTTTCTATTCTAAACCGTTACCCTCTCGGACTCTTCTAATCCTGGATATGGGGTATAGGTTACCAGAGGGAGGGTATTCAGCGTATACGCATTATACCTCCATACCTCTCACCAACTCCAACTAAAGTCCCAGCAGGGACCTTTTTTATCTACTCCTCATCCCTTTAATCTATCGCTTTCCCAGCCTTTCCCCTCTCGGACCTCTCGGGGTTCCGTTTAGAGGGTAACAGGTTAAGAGAGAAAGCCTATCCCGGCGGGGGAGTATGGAAGGTAGTCACTGACCTACTCTTTACCTCTCACCACTCCTAAAGGTTCCGTAGGGGACCTTTTCTCTTTTCCACCTCTCCTCTAAAAACCCTGCCAATATAAGTTTTTGATTGACGCTACATACTAAGCTATATGCTAATACCAGAAGTACAAACAAGAACACAACAATATTAAAAATAACAAAAATAACTCAAAAATAACGAAATACTAACTTTATGCTACATGCTAAGCTACATGCTAATGCTAGAAGTACAAACAAGAACACAACAATATCAAAAATAACAAAAACAACTCAAAAAACGAAATGCTAATTTATGCTACATGCTAAGCTATATGCTAATGCTAGAAGCACAAGCAAGAACATAACAACATTAAAAACAACAAAAATAACTCAAAAAAACGAAATGCTATCTTTATGCTACATGCTAAGCTACATGCTAATGCTAGAAATACAAACAATAACACAACAATATCAAAAATAACAAAATTAACTCAAAAAACAAAATCCTAAGTTATGCTACATGCTAAGCTACATGCTAAGCTATATGCTAATCACAGAAACACAAGCAAGAACACAACAATATTCAAAATAACAAAATAACTCAAAAATGAAATGCTAACTTAATGCTACATGCTAAGCTAACAGGCTAATGCTAACGGATGACGTCATGACATCACCCATTAGGGGTCATGACCCCTTACGGAAGTTACAGTACCACCATTTGACCACAGTACCCATATCAATCTATATACTTCCTGGTTCAGGTGTTTTTACCCACAATTCCCGGGGATAGCACATTAAATACAAATTTAATGAATTAAAACCTTATAAACAACTATTTATCAACTTTTTTTCTTTGAAAACTTTAATTCCAAGGTCCAAGAACATATACTATCCTAAGAATTACCTTTTCTCAAATAAAATAAAGAATTAAAAATATTGTCATCAACACCATGGCTTAGGATGCATGTCATTTACATGGGTTAGCTGTCAATTCTAGTCAATGTTCACCACCAATTGATTGAGCTTCACCTTATGGTAAGAGCACTTTCTTTTGATTGCACTGGTCAAAAACGCCAGGGAGGCATTTGGGGGCTGCAAACCCCTAGAAGTCAGTGTCTGGGGATTTTATCCTGGCTGACTCCTACTGTGTGTGTTGCTAGGGACATAAGTGCCATACAAACATGCACAGCTCATGCTTCCTTTGTACAAAAATAAAATATATGTGTGGACAAGGCCGGTACTGATCTTTCCTGAAGCTAGCGTGTATGAAGCTCAGGAATTGATCCTTTTGATGCAACAAAGACCCAGGTTTCCTCAGTCGGGCCTCGGTCTGGCAGGCTGATACGGGGAGATGTGGTTCTTGTCAATTAGGCGGTGTTTAATCACAGCTGATATTGATGGAACTCGGCTCCCAGGCCCTGGACCTGCCTGGGATCCCTGTTCTGGTGCGATCAAACCCTCAGTTGGACCTCGGTCTACCATAGCGAATACGGGAAGGTGTGGTTCTTTTCAGTTGAGCAGTGCCCCCATCACAGCTGATACTGATCGAACCCGGTTTCCCCTGCTTGGGAGACTTTGTCTATACTGGTGCGGTACATCCCTGGTCCATCCCTTAGTCGGATCTCGGTCTGCCAGGGCGGATACGGGAGGTGCGGTTCGTTTCAATTAGGCAGTGCCCCATCACAGCTGATATTGATCGGACCCGGTTCCCCCAGACCTGGTGAGACCTTATCTAAACGGGTGCAGTACATCCTGGATTGGAGATATCCTTCTTCAGATCCAATTGACTTAAGACTGGGGAAGCCAGAAATGGTGCAAACTATTGGTTTTAAGTGGGTTGGATGGTAAGTATGCGGCCCCCCTGGGTTCCATTTGGAACAGCACGCAGGGTGGGTAGTCCAGGCAATCAGGACCTTAAACGTCGCCAAGTCTTCTATGGGTTTAGACCCACCATTGCAACAGCCCATCTTTCACCACATACGTTTAGTTTTAATCCTTTCGTCCCCCTAAAATAATTTTCCCTTTTTAGACCCAAGTTTATACAGATACATCGTCCACTAGTCCATTTTAGGGACTGGCCGTGGATACACCGGGACCTAGCACATTTGATTCTTCTGAGTAACACGTCCTCTGGTCCATTTAGGGACTAGCCGTAGGATACAACGGGACTTAACACCTCTGCCTTTTCTCCTGTTAAATCTATTTGATACTTTTTAATTAATTTATTAATAAAGAATTAATTTGACTAATATAACATTAATAATATAACTAATTTTAAACTTAAAAATAGATAACTAACAATTAAAATTAATTAATTTAATTCTTAAACTTAAATAACTTAATTGATACAACTCTTAGTATTCATAAAAACAATATCTTTTAGAAGAAGGATACCGTTCTATATGTTCTCTCATAGTTCATTCCTAGAAAACTCATAGTACTCACAAAAACAATATCTTTTAGTAAGAAGAATACCGTTCTATATGTTCTCTCGTAGTTCATTCCTAGACTTCTAAAGTCAGAACAACAACCAAGCCTTTTCTTCCACTGGATCCATCTGTGTCATGATCATTTAATTCTGGTCTATTGACCCAGTCTTTCTCTACCTTTAAGTTCACTGACCTGACCAACCTACCAGTCCTTTTACTCCCCTAAGTTGGGACCAATTGAATAACAATAACACACTACCGGGGATTTGATCAGCCTCGGCGGGGCCACCCCGGGGTGAGGGTGTCTGGTGATAATGGCCGAAACACCCGATGATCTCTGGGTCCACTACTGATGATGTGTTCCAAACAAAAATCATAAAGGACTATTTTGTTCCCCAAATATCTCTATTTTGGAGTACAAACAACAACTGACTACCCTTCACTGTGGGATCTTACCATTTGCTCTATACATTGTACCACTTTTGTTTTTATACAGACTACCAATTCTCACCATTATGAGAACTGGTCATATGATTCTCCATCTTATTCATTAATAGGTCTAGTACCAACCATTAATCTAATCACTAACTAACCAATCGAGCTTGCTGCCTAAACTTAAACTCTGGCCCCTTACCTAATTCTAACCCTAACCAATCGGGCTTGCTGCCTAAACTTAAACTCTGGCCCCTTACCCAATTCTAAACCTAACCCTAACCTAACCTAACCCTAAACCTAACCAATCGAACCTTGCCGCCTAAACTTAAACTCTGGCCCCTTACCCAATTCTAAACCTACCAACCGAACTTTCTGCCTGAACCTAACTGGCTCCTTACAATTCTAAACCTAACTAATCGAGCTTGCTGCCTAAACTTAAACTCTGACTCCTTACCTAATCTTAAAACACTCCACAAATAGCTTTACTATTTGATACACTTTTACCTAAATCTCAAACTCAAAATTAATTTAGAAAACCACACTCTCGCTATCTTCATTCTTTGCTTCATAAACCCCTTCCCCTCTCGAGCCCCCTTGGGGTCTTTCGGGAGGATAACGGGTTTACAGAGAAACGGCCATTCTTGGAGGGCCGGGTATTTGCCGTGACCACGGCAATCCCCTCGTCTCTGTCCTTCAAGCTCAATATTACCTTGTACACTTTACACCCTTTATATTTATGACTTAGTCATGATGCTAAGCTAGGGTAGGCGCCGACACGTTATCGAATGGCCCGTGCCTCTCCTTGGATCTCTGTATAACCATGAAGTCGTCGGACGACATGGGGAGATCTGGTGGCCCTTACAAAACCTAACCCAGCCAGTGCCTCGACAAATGGGGACCTGCACCGAACCGAGGTATCATTGACTGAGTCGCTCGTTTTTTCACTGATCGATTAGACCACTGTACCTGCAATTAAAATCAAAAACTCCTCCCAAACACTATGAGTCTTTGACCGTGGTCAGTTTAATCTGCGCGAAGAGTTCGTCTCTGTTGTCATGGAGTTCTCTGAACAACTGAAATTTCTACTTATCAGTCAGTGGGTAACCTATGGGTAACCTGACACTAGATTTTCAGATGGGGTTTTGTTGCTTCTAGAACAAAACCAAAGATTGGGGTGTCGCAGGCGACTTCGGCCGCCTTCGTCCCCTTAAGTACAGACGTTTTGGGAGGTACAGTCTAGTAAAAAACATCTTCACAAAAAACCTTTAAAAGAAATGCTATTTTTATGCTAACATGCGAAACTTTACTATTTCGAACAGTTAAATATCCCAAAAATCAGGATTAATATTATAGTTTAACATCAAATATTTGAAATCCAATATCTAAAATGGTTATCTTATCTATCTCACCTCTCTCCTTTCTATTCTAAAACCGTTACCCTCTCGGACTCTTCTAATCCTGGATATGGGGTATAGGTTAACAGAGGGAGGGTATCCAGCGTACACACATTATACCTCCATACCTCTCACCAACTCCAACTAAAGTCCCAGCAGGGACCTTTTTTATCTACTCCTCATCACTTTAATCTATCGCTTTACCAACCTTTCCCCTCTCGGACCTCCCGGGGCTCCGTTTAGAGGGTAACAGGTTAAGAGAGAAAGCCTATCCCGGCGGGGGAGTATGGAAGGTAGTCACTGACCTACTCTTTACCTCTCACCACTCCTAAAGGTTCCGTGGGGGACCTTTTCTCTTTTCCACCTCTCCTCTAAAAACCCTGCCAATATAAGTTTTTGATTGACGCTACATACTAAGCTATATGCTAAATACCAGAAGTACAAACAAGAACACAACAATATTAAAATTAACAAAAATAACTCAAAATAACGAAATACTAACTTTATGCTACATGCTAAGCTACATGCTAATGCTAGAAGTACAAACAAGAACACAACAATATCAAAAATAACAAAACAACTCAAAAAACGAAATGCTAATTTATGCTACATGCTAAGCTATATGCTAATGCTAGAAGCACAAGCAAGAACATAACAACATTAAAAACAACAAAAATAACTCAAAAAAACGAAATGCTATCTTTATGCTACATGCTAAGCTACATGCTAATGCTAGAAATACAAACAATAACACAACAATATCAAAAATAACAAATTAACTCAAAAAAACAAAATCCTAAGTTATGCTACATGCTAAGCTATATGCTAAGCTATATGCTAATCACAGAAACACAAGCAAGAACACAACAATATTCAAAATAACAAAATAACTCAAAAAAAGAAATGCTAACTTAATGCTACATGCTAAGCTAACAGGCTAATGCTAACGGATGACGTCATGACATCACCCATTAGGGGTCATGACCCCTTACGGAAGTTACAGTACCACCATTTGACCACAGTACCCATATCAATCTATACACTTCCTGTTCAGGTGTTTTTACCCACAATTCCCGGGATAGCACATTAGATACAAATTTAATGGATTAAAACCTTATAAACAACTATTTATCAACTTTTTTTCTTTGAAAACTGTAATTCCAAGGTCCAAGAACAATATACTATCCTAATAATTACCTTTTCTCAAATAAAATAAATAACTAAAAATATTGTCATTCAACACCATGACTTAGGATGCATGTCATTTACATGGGTTAGCTGTCAATTCTAGTCAATGTTCACCACCAATTGATTGAGCTTCACCTTATGGTAAGAGCACTTTCTTTTGATTGCACTGGTCAAAAACGCCAGGGAGGCATTTGGGGGCTGCGAACCCCTAGAGGTCAGTGTCTGGGGATTTTATCCTGGCTGACTCCTACTGTGTGTGTTGCTAGGGACATAAGTGCCATACAAACATGCACAGCTCATGCTTCCTTTGTACAAAAATAAAATATATGTGTGGACAAGGCCGGTACTGATCTTTCCTGAAGCCTAGCGTTGTATGAAGCTCAGGAATTGATCCCTTTTGATGCAACAAAGACCCAGGTTTCCTCAGTCGGGCCTCGGTCTGGCAGGCTGATACGGGGAGGTGTGATTCTTGTCAATTAGGCGGTGTTTAATCACAGCTGATATTGATGGAACTCGGCTCCCCAGGCCTGCTGGGACCCTGCCTGTTCTGGTGCGATCAAACCCTCAGTTGGACCGAGGTCTACCATAGCGGATACGGGAAGGTGTGGTTCTTTTCAGTTGGCAGTGCCCCCATCACAGCTGATACTGATCGAGCCCGGTTTCCCCCTGCTTGGGGAGACCTTGTCTATACTGGTGCGGTACATCCCTGGTCCATCCCTTAGTCGGATCTCGGTCTGCCAGGGCGGATACGGGAGGTGCGGTTCGTTTCAATTAGGCAGTGCCCCATCACAGCTGATATTGATCGGACCCGGTTCCCCCAGACCTGGTGAGACCTTATCTAAACGGGTGCAGTACATCCTGGATTGGAGATCATCCTTCTTCAGATCCAATTGACTTAAGACTGGGGAAGCCAGAAATGGTGCAAACTATTGGTTTTAAGTGGGTTGGATGGTAAGTATGCGGCCCCCCTGGGTTCCATTTGGAACAGCACGCAGGGTGGGTAGTCCAGGCAATCAGGACCTTAAACGTCGCCAAGTCTTCTATGGGTTTAGACCCACCATTGCAACAGCCCATCTTTCACCACATACGTTTAGTTTCAATCCTTTCGTTCCCCTAAAATAAATTTCCCTTTTTAGACCCAAGTCTATACAGATACATCGTCCACTAGTCCATTTTAGAGACTAGCCGTGGATACACCGGGACCTAGCACATTTAATTCCTCTGATGACACGTCCTCTGGTCCATTTAGGGACCTGCCGTGGGATGCAACGGGACTTAACACCTCTGCCTTTTCTCCTGTTAAATCTATTTGATACTTTTTAATTAATTTATTAATAAGAATTAATTTGACTAATATAACAATAAAAAATAACTAACTTTAAACATAAAAATAGATAATTAACAATTAAAATGTATTAATTTAATTCTTAAACTTAAATAACTTAATTGATACAACTCTTAGTATTCATAAAATCAATACCTTTTAGAAGAAAGATACCGTTCTATATATGCTCCCTCATAGTTCATTCCTAGAAAACTCATAGTACTCACAAAAACAATGTCTTTTAGTAAAAGAATACCGTTCTATATTTCTCTCGTAGTTCATTCTTAGACTTATAAAGTCAGAACAACAACCAAGCCTTTTCTTCCACCGGATCCATCTGTGTCATGACCATTTAATTCTGGTCTATTGACCCAGTCTTTCTCTACCTTTAAATTAACTGACCTGACCCACCTACCAGTCCTTTTACTCCCCTAGTTGGGACCAATTGAATAACAATAACACACGACCGGGGATTTGATCAGCCTCGGCGGGGCCACCCCGGGGTGAGGGTGTCTGGTGATAATGGCCGAAACACCCGATGATCTCTGGGTCCACTACTGATGATGTGTTCCAAACAAAAATCATAAAGGACTATTTTGTTCCCCAAATATCTCTATTTTGGAGTACAAACAACAACTGACTACCCTTTACTGTGGGATCTTACCATTTGCTCTATACATTGTACCACTTTTGTTTTTATACAGACTACCAATTCTCACCATTATGAGAACTGGTCATATGATTCTCCATCTTATTCATTAATAGGTCTAGTACCCAACCATTAATCTAATCACTAACCCTAACCAATCGAGCCTTGCTGCCTAAACTTAAACTCTGGCCCCTTACCTAATTCTAACCCTAACCAATCGGGCTTTGCTGCCTAAACTTAAACTCTGGCCCTTACCCAATTCTAAAACCTAACCCTAACCTTAACCCTAACCCTAAACCTAACCAATCGAACCTTGCCGCCTAAACTTAAACTCTGGCCCCTTACCTAATTTTAAACCTTACCAATCGAACTTTGCTGCCTGAACCTAAGTTCTGGCTCCTTATTCAATTCTAAACCTAACTAATCGAGCTTTGCTGCCTAAACTTAAACTCTGACTCCTTACCTAATCTTAAAATACATCTCCACAAATAGCTTTACTATTTGATACACTTTTTACCTAAATCTTCAAACTCAAAATTAATTTAGAAAACCACACTCTCGCTATCTTCATTCTTTGCTTCATAAACCCCTTCCCCTCTCGAGCCCCCTTGGGGTCTTTCGGGAGGATAACGGGTTTACAGAGAAACGGCCATTCTTGGAGGGCCGGGTATTTGCCGTGACCACGGCAATCCGCCTCGTCTCTGTCCTTCAAGCTCAATATTACCTTGTACACTTTACACCCTTTATATTTATGACTTAGTCATGATGCTAAGCTAGGGTAGGCGCCGACACGTTATCGAATGGCCCGTGCCTCTCCTTGGATCTCTGTATAACCATGAAGTCGTCGGACGACATGGGGAGATCTGGTGGCCCTTACAAAACCTAACCCTAACCCTAACCCTAACCCTAACCCTAACCCTAACCCTAACCCTAACCCTGCCCCATCACAGCTGATATTGATCGGACCCGGTTCCCCCAGACCTGGTGAGACCTTATCTAAACGGGTGCAGTACATCCTGGATTGGAGATTATCCTTCTTCAGATCCAATTGACTTAAGACTGGGGAAGCCAGAAATGGTGCAAACTATTGGTTTTAAGTGGGTTGGATGGTAAGTATGCGGCCCCCCTGGGTTCCATTTGGAACAGCACGCAGGGTGGGTAGTCCAGGCAATCAGGACCTTAAACGTCGCCAAGTCTTCTATGGGTTTAGACCCACCATTGCAACAGCCCATCTTTCACCACATACGTTTAGTTTTAATCCTTTCGTCCCCCTAAAATAATTTTCCCTTTTTAGACCCAAGTTTATACAGATACATCGTCCACTAGTCCATTTTAGGGACTGGCCGTGGATACACCGGGACCTAGCACATTTGATTCTTCTGAGTAACACGTCCTCTGGTCCATTTAGGGACTAGCCGTAGGATACAACGGGACTTAACACCTCTGCCTTTTCTCCTGTTAAATCTATTTGATACCTTTTAATTAATTTATTAATAAAGAATTTATTTGACTAATATAACATTAATAATATAACTAATTTTAAACTTAAAAATAGATAACTAACAATTAAAATTAATTAATTTAATTCTTAAACTTAAATAACTTAATTGATACAACTCTTAGTATTCATAAAAACAATATCTTTTAGAAGAAGGATACCGTTCTATATGTTCTCTCATAGTTCATTCCTAGAAAACTCATAGTACTCACAAAAACAATATCTTTTAGTAAGAATACCGTTCTATATGTTCTCTCGTAGTTCATTCCTAGACTTCTAAAGTCAGAACAACAACCAAGCCTTTTCTTCCACTGGATCCATCTGTGTCATGATCATTTAATTCTGGTCTATTGACCCAGTCTTTCTCTACCTTTAAGTTCACTGACCTGACCAACCTACCAGTCCTTTTACTCCCCTAAGTTGGGACCAATTGAATAACAATAACACACTACCGGGGATTTGATCAGCCTCGGCGGGGCCACCCCGGGGTGAGGGTGTCTGGTGATAATGGCCGAAACACCCGATGATCTCTGGGTCCACTACTGATGATGTGTTCCAAACAAAAATCATAAAGGACTATTTTGTTCCCCAAATACCTCTATTTTGGAGCTCAAAAAACAACTGACTACCCTTCACTTGGGATTTACCATTTGCTCTATATATTGTACCACTTTTGTTTTTATACAGACTACCAATTCTCACTATTATGAGAACTGGTCATATGATTCTCCATCTTATTCATTAATAGGTCTAGTACCTGACCATTCATCTAATCACTAAACTTAACCAATCGAGCTTTGCTGCCTAAACTTAAACTCTGGCCCCTTACCTAATTCTAACCCTAACCAATCGGGCCTTGCCGCCTAAACTTAAACTCTGGCCCCTTACCCAATTCTAAACCTAACCCTAACCTTAACCTTAACCCTAAACCTAACCAATCGAACCTTGCCGCCTAAACTTAAACTCTGTCCCCTTACCCAATTCTAAACCTAACCAACCGAACTTTACTGCCTGAACCTAAACTCTGACTCCCTAACCAATTCTAAAATACATCTCCACAAATAGGTTTACTATTTAACTCTCAATTCAAACCATTAAAATTAACTAATGATACTCTTTATCTAAATCTCAAAACTCTTAATTAATTAAACCACATTTCCTCTCCCCACTTTTTCATTCTGAACTTTTTTTCAACCCCTTTCTGGGCGAGCCCTTCTGGGGATGACGTAAGGAAACGGGCCATAAACAGATACGGCCATTGCGGCAAGGGGAAGGTATTCGTAGGTAACCACCACTAACCTCCTTGTCTCTGTCCTTCAAGCTTAAATTACCCTGTCTACTTCAAATCTTTACATATTTATGACTCAGTCTATGGTACTAAGCTAGGGTAGGCGCCGACGCGTTATCGAATGGCCCGTGCCTCTCCTTGGATCTCTGTATAACCATGAAGTCGTCGGGCGACATGGGGAGATCTGGTGGCCCTTACAAAAACCTAACCCAACCCTAACCCTAACCCTAACCCTAAACCCTAACCTAACCCTTGATCTACGACGGAGAGTGCACCGATATCACTGCCTACGGCAGTGAGATCCAAATCTCTTACCTAACAAGCCAGTTCCTCATGATCAGGTTCAGTGTGTTTGATCTCATGTCTAGGACTCCGTAGCTGTTGTGTGGAGATCTGCTTAGCTCCTCTTACACGCACTCCCTCCACCTAGCTCTAACCATAACCATCTCATCCCCACACCTGATCCTAGATGGTGGACTCAAGGCCTGACCCTAAGATGGCGGCCCACGCGCTTAGCCCGATCTGTGTTGGAAAGCTAAAAATAAGCCCACACACTGGAACACGTCGTACATACTTACCTGCTCACGGGAGTATAGGGAAGCTTCATAGGCTCATCCCAAATTAATTCAGAGGCCATCTTCCGGCTCTGTTTGAAAGGGAACATACGGTTGTTTTACGAGACTCCGCCCTGCTCTATAAGAGTGACGCCATCTCACAGGCGCACTCTGTTCCGCTAAATTGTCTTGCTGCATGTTGATGCCTACTCACAAAGCTACAATTTTTAAGACGCACACTGCTGGGATTGATCCACCCACGCAGGGCCCATTCCTAGAGGAGATTGTATGGATGTAAATGGCCGAAACAATCAATGATATCGGGGTTATCTACTGAAGATGTGTGAATTTTTAATGGGGTGACAGTATAAAACACTACCGTTATATGTCATCTTAAACATAATTTTATCCGATACAGTTTACGAGAGGAACTTGAGTGAGATATGATGACACCTGGACTTGATCTACGACGGAGAGTGCACCGATATCACTGCCTACGGCAGTGAGATCCAAATCTTCTTACCTAACAAGCCAGTTCCTCATGATCAGGTCAGTGTGTTTGATCTCATGTCTAGGACTCCGTAGCTGTTGTGTGGAGATCTGCTTAGCTCCTCTTACACGCACTCTCCACCTAGCTCTAACCATAACCATCTCATCCCCACACCTGACTAAGATGGTGGACTCAAGGCCTGACCCTAAGATGGCGGCCCACGCGCTTAGCCCGATCTGTGTTGGAAAGCTAAAAATAAGCCCACACACTGGAACACGTCGTACATACTTACCTGCTCACGGGAGTATAGGGAAGCTTCATAAGGCTCATCCCAAAATTAATTCAGAGGCCATCTTCCGGCTCTGTTTGAAAGGGAACATACGGTTGTTTTACGAGACTCCGCCCTGCTCTATAAGAGTGACGCCATCTCACAGGCGCACTCTGTTCCGGCTAAATTGTCTTGCTGCATGTTGATGCCTACTCACAAAGCTACAATTTTTAAGACGCACACTGCTGGGATTGATCCACCCACGCAGGGCCCATTCCTAGAGGAGATTGTATGGATGTAAATGGCCGAAACAATCAATGATATCTGGGTTATCTACTGAAGATGTGTGAATTTTTAATGTGGTGACAGTATAAACACTACCGTTATATGTCATCTTAAACATAATTTTTATCCGATACAGTTTACGAGAGGAACTTGAGTGAGATATGATGACACCTGGACTTGATCTACGACGGAGAGTGCACGATATCACTGCCTACGCAGTGAGATCCAAATCTTCTTACCTAACAAGCCAGTTCCTCATGATCAGGTTCAGTGTGTTTGATCTCATGTCTAGGACTCCGTAGCTGTTGTGTGGAGATCTGCTTAGCTCCTCTTACACGCACTCCCTCCACCTAGCTCTAACCATAACCATCTCATCCCCACACCTGATCCTAAGATGGTGGACTCAAGGCCTGACCCTAAGATGGCGGCCCACGCGCTTAGCCCGATCTGTTGGAAAGCTAAAATAAGCCCACACACTGGAACACGTCGTACATACTTACCTGCTCACGGGAGTATAGGGAAGCTTCATAAGGCTCATCCCAAAATTAATTCAGAGGCCATCTTCCGGCTCTGTTTGAAAGGGAACATACGGTTTGTTTTACGAGACTCCGCCCTGCTCTATAAGAGTGACGCCATCTCACAGGCGCACTCTGTTCCGGCTAAATTGTCTTGCTGCATGTTGATGCCTACTCACAAAGCTACAATTTTTAAGACGCACACTGCTGGATTGATCCACCCACGCAGGGCCCATTCCTAGAGGAGATTGTATGGATGTAATGGCCGAAACAATCAATGATATCTGGTTATCTACTGAAGATGTGTGAATTTTTAATGTGGGTGACAGTATAAACACTACCGTTATATGTCATCTTAAACATAATTTTTATCCGATACAGTTTACGAGAGGAACTTGAGTGAGATATGATGACACCTGGACTTGATCTACGACGGAGAGTGCACCGATATCACTGCCTACGGCAGTGAGATCCAAATCTTCTTACCTAACAAGCCAGTTCCTCATGATCAGGTTCAGTGTGTTTGATCTCATGTCTAGGACTCCGTAGCTGTTGTGTGGAGATCTGCTTAGCTCCTCTTACACGCACTCCCTCCACCTAGCTCTAACCATAACCATCTCATCCCCACACCTGATCCTAAGATGGTGGACTCAAGGCCTGACCCTAAGATGGCGGCCCACGCGCTTAGCCCGATCTGTGTTGGAAAGCTAAAAATAAGCCCACACACTGGAACACGTCGTACATACTTACCTGCTTACGGGAGTATAGGGAAGCTTCATAAGGCTCATCCCAAAATTAATTCAGAGGCCATCTTCCGGCTCTGTTTGAAAGGGAACATACGGTTGTTTTACGAGACTCCGCCCTGCTCTATAAGAGTGACGCCATCTCACAGGCGCACTCTGTTCCGGCTAAATTGTCTTGCTGCATGTTGATGCCTACTCACAAAGCTACAATTTTTAAGACGCACACTGCTGGGATTGATCCACCCACGCAGGGCCCATTCCTAGAGGAGATTGTATGGATGTAAAGGGCCGAAACAATCAATGAATCTGGGTTATCTACTGAAGATGTGTGAATTTTTAATGTGGGTGACAGTATAAACACTACCGTTATATGTCATCTTAAACATAATTTTTATCCGATACAGTTTACGAGAGGAACTTGAGTGAGATATGATGACACCTGGACTTGATCTACGACGGAGAGTGCACCGATATCACTGCCTACGGCAGTGAGATCCAAATCTTCTTACCTAACCCTAACCCTAACCCTAACCCTAACCCTAACCCTAACCCTAACCCTAACCCTAACCCTGGACTTAATCTACGACGGAGAGTGCACCGATATCACTGCCTACGGCAGTGAAATCCAAATCCTTTTACCTAACCCTAACCCTAACCCTAACCCTAACCCTTGGATCTCTGTATAACCATGAAGTCGTCGGGCGACATGGGGAGATCTGGTGGCCCTTACAAAAACCTAACCCTAACCCTAACCCTAACCCTAACCCTAACCCTAACCCTAACCCAACAGATCAAATCATGTTAAGAAGACCACCTTGAAACAGCTACAGGCAGCAGTCCGAGCTGCTAAGTTGAGGTTCCCACAGGCAGCAATCTTGATACCTGTAATCAATTACTCTCACCTTCTGCCACATCATGAACACAAACATTTGCTAGATGTAAATGACTACATCACATACCATCTTGAGCACATAACACCGCTGCCAAGCTGGTCATTTGAGACCGAAAAGGATCATGTCCATTGGACAAAATCCACCGCAAAACTCATGCTACAACACTGGTGTGAGCAGGTAAACTAAATGTCCCCTCAAATCTGCCTTCACAGGAGGGGAATAAGAACGTTTTAATATTATCCAAACACGTCACATTGACTCCCCCGCAGATCTCGCTCTTAAACAGGGGTCTAAATTTCATCCCTACAAAAGGCAGTAACAAAAATCTTATCGAGCAAGGCAGATGGGATTTGCAACAGTACCACAGGAAATTGAAATTAGCAACATATTTTGAACACAAACAAGATTCTGTCCCACCTCCATTTACTCCCAAATCGCACTGGGTTCCCGCTGCGGGCACACTTCCGGCGGAACTCACCACTCTCATTGCAGCTGATATCAACCACTTTGATAGCAGCTTCCAGATGCTCCGTGTCCAACCGAACCTCTGTCCAGAGGAGGTTGCAGCATTGCAGGAGCTCAGCAACAACAAACAGATCATCATTAAGCCAGCCGATAAAGGCAGCGTAGTTGTTGTTATGGACCGTGACCAGTACCTATGGGAGGGATACAGACAATTATCGGACACCAACTATTATTCCAAATTAAACAAACCAATTTATCTGGACACAATCAAATCAGTTGACAAGATTTTACAAACACTATATGACAAAAAATTCATTAATGCCAAACAAATGAAGTTTCTATCAGGCACCGATGTACCCAGGGCCAGACTATTTTACATGTTGCCAAAGATACACAAGGAAAGACACAAATGGTCCTTACCTTATGAAATTCCTCCTGGCAGACCCTAGTGTCGGATTGCAGCAGCGAAACCTACCGCACGGCCGAGTTCATTGATTTTTTCCTCTATCCTCTTTCCGTCATCCACGCCAGCTACATAAAGGACACCTATGACTTCTTAAGAAAAATTAGACTACTCGATGTACCTCAGGACGCCATGCTATTCACCATGGATGTAGATAGCTTATATACAAACATTGACATCCAAGAAGGCATCCAAACCATAAAAAACATATTTCGGAAACACCCAAATAAAAAAAGACCAGATAAGGAATTACTACAATTATTAGAAATCAATTTGACACGTAATGACTTTGAATTTAATGGAGATTTCTTTCTGCAGATTAAAGGTACTGCTATGGGAAAGAAGTTTGCACCGGCCTATGCAAACATTTTTATGGCAGAGTGGGAAACTTCTGCCCTTTCCTCCTGCCAAAAGACTCCCAAACACTATTTCAGATATCTGGACGACATCTGGGTGTTTGGTCTCACTCAAAAGAGGATTTTGATTCATTTGTAACCACTCTAAATAACCACAACAAATCCATCTCACTTAAATACATCACCAGCTACACCTCAGTGGACTTTCTGGACACCACCACTTTCAAAGGAACTAATTTCCATAATACACATCAATTGGATGCTAAAGTATTTTTTAAAGAGACAGACACCCACGCCCTGCTCCACAAAACTAGCCACCATCCGAATCACACTTACGCGGGATTGGTCAAATCACAACTCTTGAGGTTCCATAGAATATGCAGTAACAGAGATGATTTCATTATGGCCACCAAAACGCTCTTTGGAGCATTGTTCCCTAGAGGGTATACTCGCTCCTTTCTTAAAACTTGCTTTAGAACATTTCAACAGACGAAACCCATTTCTGTCTCCTCCAAATTGCCTTTTATAACTACATATTCCCAGTCAGCTGTTGAATTAGTAAGAGTCATCAAATCCAACTTCCAAAACATCATAGGGAATACGGACATTCTACAAGACCACACTATTATTGCAGCGTTCAGGAAAAACAGAAACCTGCAATCGTACTTGGTCAAAGCAAAATACAACCTATATTGACCCCAAATTCCAGAGGTCATGGAGATTTCTTTCGACAACAAATCTGGGTGCGCAGCAAATCCAATAACAATGTCTATAAAACACAGGATCTGGGCAGTCTACAATCTAAAAACTGTATTTACCTCATTACATGTAAACATTGTGGACTACAGTATGTGGGTGAAACTGGTAACACAATTTCAATACGATTCACCCAACACAGACATAATATTTTGAAAAGAAAAAACACACTTACTCCCTTGGTTACTCACTTCCTGCTCCATGGATGGCAATCCGTTCAAGCAGCGGTCCTGGAATCCAACTCCAGATGGTCTGTGGCCAGAGACGTAGAGGTGAGAGGCTTTGGATAGCCAGATTCGACACAGTGTATCCCAGGGGCCTGAATGAGAAGTGAACATGCCTTGATGTGTGACAACGACGGAGAGTGCATTCGATCCTGCCGCCGCTTCACGGTGACAGGATTCAACATTTCTAACGCCTAAACCTAACCCTAACCCCTAACCCTAACCCTAAACCTAACCCTAACCCCTAACCCTAACCCTAACCCCTTAACCAATTCTAAACCTAACCAATCGAACCTTACTGCCTAAACCTAAACTCTGGCCCCTTACCTAATTCTAAACCTAACCAATCAAACTTTGCTGCCTAAACCTAAAACGCGGGCTCCTCACCCAATTCTAAACCTAACTAATCGAGCTTTGCTGCCTAAACCTAAACTCTGGCTCCCTAATCATTAATAAGTATAGTACCTGACCATTAATCTAATGACTAAACCTAACTAATCGAGCCTTGCTGCCTAAACCTAAACTCTGGCTCCCTATTCATCAATAAGTATAGTACCTGACCATTAATCTAACTCCTAAACCCAACCAATCGGGCTCTTTTGCCTAATCCTAAATTAAATATCCATCAATTAGTATACCATCTTACCTTTTAGTTTAACCACTAACCCTAACCACTCTGGCTACTTACCTAATGCTAAAACACATCTCCACAAATAGCTATCTAACTTTCAATTCAAACTACCAAAATCAATTCATGGTACACGTTTACCGAACCTCAAAAACAATAAAACCACATTCTCGCTATTTTCATTCTTTGCTTCCTAAACCCCTTACCCTCTCGAGCCCCCTTGGGGTCTTTCGGGAGGTTAACGGGTTTACAGAGAAACCGCCATTCTTGGAGGGCTGGTTGTTTCCGTGACCATCGGCTTACCGCCTCGTCTCTGTCCTTCAAGCTCAATATTACCTTATACACTTTACACCCTGTATATTTATGACTCAGTCATGATGCTAAGCTAGGGTAAGCGCTGACACGTTATCGAATGGCCCGTGCCTCTCCTTGGATCTCTGTATAACCATGAATGCCGTTGGGCGACATGGGGAGATCTGGTGGTCTTTACCTAACCCTAACCCTAACCCTAACCTTTCTAAACCTAACCAATCAAGCTTTACTGCCTAAACCTAAACTCTGGCTCCTTACCCAATTCTAAACCTAACCAATCGAGCTTTACTGCCTAAACCTAAACTCTGGCCCCTTACCCAATTCTAAACATAACCAATCGAGCTTTGCTGCCTAAACCTAAACTCTGGCTCTTTACCCAATTCTAAACCTAACCAATCGAGCTATGCTGCCTAAACCTAAAACTCTGGCTCCTTACCTAATCCTAAAATGCATCTCCACAAATAACTTTACTATCTGACTTTCAATTTAGACCACTAAAATTAACTAATGGTACACTTTTACCTAAATCTCAAAACTCAAAAACCACATTCTCTCTACTCACTTTTTCATTCTGCTATTTTTCTGACTCCTTTCCGGATCGAGCTCCTTTGGGTGTGACGAAAGGAAACGGGTTAAAAACAGATACAGCCAAAGCGGCAAGGGGAGACATCCGCGGTAACCACCGCTAAGCTCCTCGTCTCTGTCCTTCAAGCTTAAATTACCCTGTCTACTACTGCAACTTTCATATTTATGGTTCAGTCATGATGCTAAGCTAGGGTAAGCGCCGACACGTTATCGATGGCCCGTGCCTCTCCTTGGATCTCTGTATAACCATGAAGTCGTCGGGCGACATGGGGAGATCTGGTGGCTTTTATCTAACCTAACCCTAACCCTAACCCATGGGGAGACAAATTACTACAACTTAACTTAGAAAAGGGTTATATGAATAATTTCTTTTATCAAAGCAAGGTTACATCTGTGAGTTGGATGTAGAAGTGTCAGAATCAATATAGATGTTTTTTATTTTAAAGAAAATTCAGATTTTACATAGTAAAAAACTGTAAATTATAGTGTCCGTCCAAAAATTCTTTTTTACAGATAGTGAAAACTACCCTTGGATGATGGGTTAGTAGACTAAAAGCTTTAGGAATCCAAAGTACAACATATAATAAGTACCCTGTATCAAGATTGATGCAAAACAAGTGACATTTGACCTTTTTAGAGAGGTTTAGCCAAAACCACCCCACCTCTGAGGTGATTTGGGTAAACATTTGTTTTTTTCCATATCTCTGGCCCCTCTTGGTCGATTTGGATGGTTGACACCTCTTTCTGACCGTTAGAGCCAATAGAATCGAAGGGGGAGGCTCCCACACACACACGTTGTGAAGAGAAGAGGTGGGGGCTGCGCGCATGTAAATGTGCAGCAGAGTGGACCGATCTCTCGCTCTGACATTTGGAAACTAAAAAGCAGTTTTATTGCTTATGGATTATCAGAAATCATTTCAAAGAGGACACAGATACATTGGATTAACCTATGGATTAACTGCAGCATCGTTTTTTTATCGTTTTAATGCCATTGAAGACCGGTTTTGACCAAGGTAAGCCATGTTAGCGTTTCTAGCTACCTAGCTCCACATGTTATGATGCACGCTTTCGTTTATAGCGTCGCAAATGTTTATCACTGAGTGTTGAGGTGGGCACCACGAGATTCTGTGTCTCCAGGAGATGCAAAACGAGGGGTTGGCTGTGCATCTAGGATAAGTAATAAGGGAGTTATTGTGAGTTTAGGTGCCGTTTTAGGTTACATTTTTTCGCTCGTGGCTAATTCAGAGGCTGAGTGTTAGCATTGTGGGTTTTTTTTGAAAAAAAAAATTAAAAAGATCAGTTAGCTGAGTTTCTTCCCGTTACATGGATATAAAACATTCATAGTTTATTAAATATTAAGATTCCTTAGACGTTGTTTCCTGCAAATGACGCGTTTATCCGCCCGGTACCGGGGGGGCAGTGCGTAACAGGTTAAAGGTCACGTAAAAATTAGAAATTCCCAGATTTGCCTCAAACTCGGTGGGCACCTTTGGGGGGGGCGGGGGCAACGCACACACCAAGTGGGATATGGATGCCCACCCGTTGGAACGACTTGTGCCCATTTCAAGTTTTCAAAGTCCAATTGGAGTAACAAGGAAGACCACCAAGGGGCCCAAATTTCACACACATATATGCAGGGGTCCAAGCTGTCGCCCAGACCAGGTCCCATATGGATTCCCAGATATGCACATTTTAAACTACACTAGCGGTGGTAACTGACCCCCTAACCCCTAACCCTAGTAAACATTGTGGATTACAGTATGTGGGTGAAACCGGTAACACAATTTCTATACGGTTCACTCAACATAAATATAACATTTTGAGAAGAAAAAACACACTTACTCCATTAGTTACTCACTTCCTGCTCCATGGATGGCAATCCGTTCAAGCAGCGGTCCTGGAGTCCAACTCCAGATGGTCTGTGGCCCAGAGACGTAGATGTTGACACAGTGTATCCCAGGGGACTGAATGAGAGATGAACATGCCTTAATGTGTGAGAAACGATGGAGAGTGCAATCAATCCTGCCGCCGCTTCACGGTGACAGGATTCAAAATCTTTAACGCCTAACCCCTAACCCTTTTTTATATCAATGTGTAACCCTATGTGCCTAAACCAAAGTAGATTATATGCATCTAACCCTAACTTAACCCTATTTTATTGAAAAAATGTGTTCGCACCACGATGCAGGGTTACCTCTGTGTGTTAGACTACCTTTTTGCTCCAGACTCAATGTACCTCTAATTTATGAGGAATACCTGGAGTCGTGGAGCACAGGTTATTGTTTTTTAAGTATTAGATTAATATTAGTATTATTTTAGTATTATTTGAATAATTGCTGGGGTGAGGGTGTATTGTGATAATGGCCGAAACACTCCCGAGGTCCACAACTGATGATGTGTCGAATACAATTATTATTTTTTGAAATCTAAAATGTATTTGTTTGAAATTTTAAATATACTATAACATTTATAACATAAAATAAGAATTAAAAAATGTATTTTAAATGTATAATCTAATCTAATATTTTAACATAAAATAGGATAACTAAACAAATCGAAATATAGTACCTTATTTAACATCTTCTTTCACTTTTTACCCCTGTGGTTTACTCGAAAACCCCTCATCCTTTACCCCACCCCCCGTTTCCTTCTCCTGGTCTACGGCCTCGTAGAGGGTAATGGGGTACAGAGATGCTTAGACAGGCAGGGGAGTGCATTTACGCAGACACGTTGTGCCTCCTTACCTCTGTCCCTTACCCTGTATCCTAATGTTCACCCTAGTCTAGAGGGAAAGCGTTCTCTGATCATCTCTGTTTCTTACTATGTTCTTCCTACACCAGTGCTTTTACGTAGACACGTTGGGCCTTTCCCCTTGTACTTTGTTGCTTTCTACCCCTTTCCCTTAACTTATTCTAGGAGAGTGCATTTACGTAGACACGTGGTGCCTCTCTACGCATACTTCTTACTTTCTATTTCTGTTTTTAACTTTTTATTTATTTATTTTTTCACCCCTTTTCCCTCAAACTATTTCAGGAGAGTGCATTTACGTTGTGCCTCTCTGCTTATACTTTTGACTTTCTTTCCCTTTGGGGAGTGCAATTACGTGAAGGTTAGACACGTTGTCCCTCTTCACTTGTGTCCCTCTTCACTTGGGTCCCTCTTCACTTGGGTCCCTCTTCACTTGGGTCCCTCTTCACTTGGGTCCCTGTCCCCTTCTCATAATTTCCACCCTATTCTAAGGGGAAGCATTTACGCGATGTGGTGCCTTTTCATTTCAGTTTCTTACTTTGTATTTCTTCACCCCGTTAACTGTTTTAGGAGAGTGCATTTACGTAGACACGTTGTGCCTCTCTTCCTCTGTTTCTTACTTCTCTCTTCCTACCCCTGTCTCTCAGACCTATCCTAAGGGAGCAGACACGTTCTGCCTCTCTATCTCCGAGGGTCAAAGTTCATATGGCGAGGGATTCCTTTGAGCGACATGCGCCGGCCCGTGCCTTACCTTGGACTTCTAATAGAACTGCTCGGGTCTTGATAGATTGAGTGGGGAAGTTCAGGAGATATTTGTGGAAAAAAATGCCTCTGCTGTTACGAACTCAGACACTTAGGATGTAGGACCCAATTGCACGACCCGGGAGACAGAGGTAAAGTACTTGTAAGATACTTTATTTTCCAAATACAGCAATGAACAACAAAAAAGGTAACTATCAAATCTCTAACCGAGATGACAAAAATAGAGGAACAAAATGAAAGCGCTCACGTAGTGAGGAATCAAACTTTACAAGAGCACAAAGAGCATAGACCTGACCATAGCAAGAGACAATACGAACTGACAAAGAACACTTGGGAGACAGGGGAATATAAGCACAGGGTAACTAGACACAGGTGGGACCAATCAGGGGCGGGGCTGACATTGATGAGCACAGGAGACACAGGTGAAAATAATCAGGAAGCCTGGAATGAGAGAAAGCAAACGTAAATAACATGCATCTCTCTAGCATTTCTGTCGGTGCACAACAGTACCCCCCCCTCTAGGGCCAACTCCTGATGGCCCAGGCTGATTGTAAAAATCGTGGATAAGCGTCTTGTCTACGATAAATGACGCAGCTACCCAGCTTCTAGCCTCAGGACCGTAACCCTTCCAGTCTACCAGGAATTGCTTCCCCCTCCCCCTATTACGGACCTCTAGTAGCTTACGGACCTTGTAAACCTCACCCCCTTCAAAGAACTCGGGCGGTGGAGGGGGCTTGGAGGCGGGAACAAGTGTGCTCTCACACACCGGCTTGATTTTACTGACGTGAAACGTCGGATGTACTCTCATAGTTCTGGGGAGTTGCAAGCGTACAGACACCGGGTTGATGACTCTGGACACCGGGAAAGGACCCACAAATCTCGGAGCCAGTTTCCTTGAGGCGACATGGAGTGGTAAGTCCTTAGTGGAAAGCCAAACATTTTGGCCTGGTCTGTAGGAGGGAGCGACCCTGCGATGGACGTCTGCAACAGCCTTCATCCGAGCTGAACTTCGGAGAAGAGCCTGGCGAGCACCAGCCCAAACTCGTCGACAACGTCTGATCATGGCATGAGCCGATGGAACCCTCACCTCTTCCTCGTTGTTAGGGAAAAATGGAGGCTGGAAACCATTGACACAATGGAATGGAGAGACACCTGTGGCTGCCGTAGGAAGAGTATTGTGGGCAAACTCGACCCATGTGAGGTGGTCACTCCAGGTAGTCTGGTTCCGGGAGACGAGACAACGTAGCGTAGTCTCTAGTTCCTGGTTCAGACGCTCCGACTGTCCATTTGACTGAGGATGATATCCTGATGACAAGCTGACGGTGGCACCTATGAGTCGACAAAACTCCTTCCAGAAAACGGAAATGAATTGTGGACCCCTGTCGGAAACAATGTCATCAGGGAATCCATGGATCCTGAATATGTGATTCATCATGACCTCTGCGGTGACTTTGGCAGAGGGAAGCTTGGTCAATGGGATGAAGTGAGCCATCTTTGAAAATCGATCCACCACTGTTAAGACCGTAGTCTTGCCTCTGGATGAAGGAAATCCTGTCACAAAATCCATTGAAATGTGTGACCAAGGACGTTGGGGAATCGGCAGGGGCTGGAGCAAGCCCATCTTGACTTGTGATGAGGTCTTATTACACGCACACACCGGACAAGCCGCTACGTACTCTGCCACATCTTTCTTCATGGCTGGCCACCAGAAACGTTGTTGTATCCTGAACATTGTCCTTGTTACCCCCGGATGGCACGAAAGCACAGATGAGTGAGCCCAGTGGATGACCTTGGAGTGAAGAGCCTCAGGAACAAACAGCAGATTGTTGGGACACTCGCTAGGTGCTGGATTCTTGACATTCGCCTTTTTTACGTCCGACTCCACTTGCCAGGAAAAGGCTCCGATCACACGGTTAAGTGGAAGGATGGTCTTGGGCTCTACCGCAAGTGGTTCTGGATCATAAAGACGAGACAAAGCATCGGGTTTTTGATTCTGAGACCCGGGACGAAAAGAGAGGGTGAAATTGAACCTACTAAAGAATAGTGTCCACCTGGCCTGACGGGAGTTGAGACGCTTAGCCTTTCTTATATATTCCAGATTCTTGTGATCTGTCCAGACTAAAAACGGCTGCTCTGCACCCTCTAACCAGTGTCTCCATTCCTCGAGGGCAGCTTTTACAGCTAACAGTTCCTTGTTCCCCACGTCGTAATTCCGCTCTGCCGTTGTCAGTTTCCGCGACAGGTAAGCACATGGATGCATCTTGTTGTCTTCTGCAGAACGTTGAGACAGTACTCCTCCAATTCCCTCATTGGAAGCATCAACCTCGACCATAAACTGGCGCTGGGGATCTGGAATGGTGAGTATGGGGGCTGATGTGAATCTCTCTCTGAGACGTTGGAAAGCGAAGTCCGCCTGGGGAGTCCACTTGAAAGGAACCTTAGGAGAAGTCAGAACATGTAGAGGGGCAGCAACAGAACTGAAATTCCTAATAAACTTCCTATAGAAGTTAGCAAACCCTAGAAACTGTTGGACCTTCTTCCTGGAGTCTGGTGTAGGCCACTGGGATACTGCACTGATTTTAGCAGGATCCATTTGCATATGATTAGGTGAGATTATGTATCCTAAGAAGGATACCTCTTTTGTGTGGAACTCACACTTCTCTGCCTTGACATATAACTGATTCTCTAGCAGTTTCTGCAAAACCTGACGGACATGGTTAACATGAGACTTAGCGTCTGGGGAGAAAATCAGAATATCATCCAGATACACAAACACTGAAATATTCAAAAATTCCCGTAAAACCTCATTCACAAGAGCTTGAAACACAGCCGGTGCATTGCATAGTCCAAAAGGCATTACTAGATACTCATAGTGACCACTCTGAGTGTTGAATCCTGTCTTCCACTCATCCCCTTTTCTTATTCTAACCAAATGATATGCATTTCTTAAATCTAACTTGGTGAATATTTTGGCAGTTTGAAGTAGTTCAAAGGCAGATGTCATGAGTGGCAGAGGATAGCGGTTCTTCACCGTAATGTCATTTAGTGGACTGTAGTCTATGCAAGGTCTCAGAGACCCGTCTTTCTTTCCCACAAAGAAAAATCCCGCTCCGGCTGGAGAAGATGAAGGACGGATAATTCCTGATTTGAGTGAAGAGGAAATGTATTCGTCCATTGCTGCTCTCTCAGGTCTCGAAATCGAATAAAGTTTCCCCTTGGGAATGGGGGCTCCCGGTAAGAGATCAATGGGACAGTCAAAATCTCGGTGAGGAGGTAGCGACATGGCTTTGGATTTGTTAAAGGCTTCCTTTAAATCATGGTAACAGGAAGGTACCTTCTGTAGATCAGGATAGTCGGGGTGATCTATAATGATTTTACGAGAGTCTGTTGGTGCATTAACAGGTTGTGAAAGTTTACACCTGCCCATACAATCCTCTCCCCATTCTTTAATTTTCCCTGAACGCCAGTCAATGTGAGGATTGTGGATCTTTAGCCATGGAAACCCCAATATAATCGGGTGCTGAGCCGACTCAAAAATATGGAATTGCATGCTCTCGGTATGGTCCTTATTCACAGTAATCTGAATGGGCTCAGTGCAATGGGTAACTGTGAACAACAAGCGGCCGTCTAAGGCACTGGCATTAATAGGATGAGATAGCGGAACAGTCTTTATTTCTAGCTGATTTACTACGCCCCAGTCCATAAGACTTTCGTCAGCCCCTGAGTCTATTAACACACCCTGGTCAATGGTTTGATTGTTAATACAAATGTTTACCTGCGTAACAGGTCGAGGAGGAAAGTCTGCGGGAAACTTGCTCACCAGCGCCCTCCTTTTGACTGGTGAGCACGATCTTTTCCCGGGCATGAAGCGAGTTGATGATCCGACTGGCCGCAGTAGAAACAACAACCCTCCCGTAGACGGCGCTGCCTCTCCTCCAGAGAAAGCCTGGTTCTTCCCAGCTGCATGGGTTCCCCGGAGCCATTCGGAAGTGTAATCCTCTGACGGTGTGGTAACATGGGCTGGACATCCTCGGCTGGCGGCGCGACCCACCAAGATGCATTCTGGGAGCTGGGAATAACGTCTCGGTTGCGTCGACGCTCCCTCTCTCTTTCCCGAAGACGGTTATCGATCCGGATGGCCACGGCGATGAGAGATTCCAGATCCCGGGGTGTCTCCAGTGGAGCCAGCTGGTCTTTTATCGGTTCCGAAAGTCCCGTCATGAAGGCGTCACGAAGAGCCGGAACATTCCATCCGCTGTCCGCTGCTGCTGTGCGAAACTCGATGGCGTAATCAACCACCTGGCGGTTGAGCTGGCGTATATGAAAAAGTTTTCTGCTGGCCTCTGTAGCAGGCGATGAGTGGTCAAAAATACGACTCATAGTCTCTATGAAATCGGTCAATGAGTAACATAGTTCAGTTTCTCTTGACCATTCTGCAGTAGCCCAGGCTGCAGCTCTTCCCGTTAAATGAGACACAATAAACGCCACTTTACCATGGTCCGATGAAAAGGCTCCTGGGTTGTGTTGAAAATGCAGATCGCACTGTACCAAAAAGGCTCTGCAATTAGAAGAATCTCCGGAAAATCTCTCCGGAAGAGCCAGCCGTAAAGGGGAAGAAACAGCCTGACTTGGGAAATCAGCTGGAGCATTGACAGGCAACCTCTCAGTTGTGGATGACGTCACCGGAGGAGCAGTCTGTTGGTGAGTGAAAAAATGATTCATTTGGACAGCCAGTTGTTGCATCTGTGTGGATAATGCTTCCTGAATCCCGGCCTGGCGTCCTCTTAGTTCTTGCATTTCCTGGTTGACTAGGCCCAGCTGTTCCTCGTGATGAAAGATCTTCACGCCCTGTGCTGACAGCGCTGCGTGAAGCGTTCTTGGGTCGGCTGGGTCCATAATGGTCAGTTCGTTCTGTTACGAACTCAGACACTTAGGATGTAGGACCCAATTGCACGACCCGGGAGACAGAGGTAAAGTACTTGTAAGATACTTTATTTTCCAAATACAGCAATGAACAACAAAAAAGGTAACTATCAAATCTCTAACCGAGATGACAAAAATAGAGGAACAAAATGAAAGCGCTCACGTAGTGAGGAATCAAACTTTACAAGAGCACAAAGAGCATAGACCTGACCATAGCAAGAGACAATACGAACTGACAAAGAACACTTGGGAGACAGGGGAATATAAGCACAGGGTAACTAGACACAGGTGGGACCAATCAGGGGCGGGGCTGACATTGATGAGCACAGGAGACACAGGTGAAAATAATCAGGAAGCCTGGAATGAGAGAAAGCAAACGTAAATAACATGCATCTCTCTAGCATTTCTGTCGGTGCAACAACATCTGCCCTCGGACAGCCTGGTTTCTCCTATACCAACTTGGCTTTGACTCTTCTCTCTGTTCTTATTAGACTGGTTTTACAGGTACTTTTTAGCTAATATATACTTTAACCTTGCAGATCTGGCTTTTGTGCCTAAATCTAAGTCCTAGATTATATGCATCTAACCTAACTTAGTGTCAGTGAGGAACCAGTGTAAAGACTTCAGAACTGGACTGATGTGATCCACTGTCTAGTGTTAGAAAGGGATCAGTCCAGATCTGAAGTCTTTATACTGGTTCCTCACTAACACTAAGAAAGTGGATCAGTCCAGTTCTGAAGTCTTTACACTGGTTCCTCACTGACACTAAGAAAGTGGATCAGTCCTGTTCTGAAGTCTTTACACTGGTTCCTCACTGACACTAGAAAAGTGGATCAGTCCAGTTCTGAAGTCTTTACACTGGTTCCTCACTGACACTGAGAAAGTGGATCCACATCAGTCCAGTTCTGAAGTCTTTACACTGGTTCCTCACTGACACTAAGAAAGTGGATCAGTCCTGTTCTGAAGTCTTTACACTGGTTCCTCACTAACACTAAGAAAGTGGATCACATCAGTCCAGTTCTGAAGTCTTTACACTGGTTCCTCACTAACACTAAGAAAGTGGATCACATCAGTCCAGTTCTGAAGTCTTTACACTGGTTCCTCTCTAACACTAAGAAAGTGGATCAGTCCAGTTCTGAAGTCTTTACACTGGTTCCTCACTGACACTGAGAAAGTGGATCAGTCCAGTTCTGAAGTCTTTACACTGGTTCCTCACTGACACTAAGAAAGTGGATCAGTCCAGTTCTGAAGTCCTTACACTGGTTCCTCACTGATACTAAGAAAGTGGATCAGTCCAGTTCTGAAGTCTTTACACTGGTTCCTCACTGACACTAAGAAAGTGGATCAGTCCAGTTCTGAAGTCTTTACACTGGTTCCTCACTGACACTAAGAAAGTGGATCAGTCCAGTTCTGAAGTCCTTACACTGGTTCCTCACTGATACTAAGAAAGTGGATCAGTCCAGTTCTGAAGTCTTTACACTGGTTCCTCACTGACACTAAGAAAGTGGATCAGTCCAGTTCTGAAGTCTTTACACTGGTTCCTCACTAACACTAAGAAAGTGGATCAGTCCAGTTCTGAAGTCTTTATACTGGTTCCTCACTAACACTAAGAAAGTGGATCAGTCCAGTTCTGAAGTCTTTACACTGGTTCCTCACTAACACTAAGAAAGTGGATCAGTCCTTGTTCTGGAGTCTTTACACTGGTTCCTCACTGACACTAAGAAAGTGGATCAGTCCTGTTCTGAAGTCTTTACACTGGTTCCTCACTAACACTAAGAAAGTGGATCAGTCCTTGTTCTGAAGTCTTTACACTGGTTCCTCACTGACACTAAGAAAGTGGATCAGTCCTTGTTCTGAAGTCTTTACACTGGTTCCTCACTAACACTAAGAAAGTGGATCAGTCCTGTTCTGAAGTCTTTACACTGGTTCCTCACTGACACTAAGAAAGTGGATCAGTCCAGTTCTGAAGTCTTTACACTGGTTCCTCACTAACACTAAGAAAGTGGATCAGTCCAGTTCTGAAGTCTTTACACTGGTTCCTCACTGACACTAAGAAAGTGGATCAGTCCAGTTCTGAAGTCCTTACACTGGTTCCTCACTGACACTAAGAAAGTGGATCAGTCCAGTTCTGAAGTCCTTACACTGGCTTCCTGTGTGTCAAATAATTGATTTCAAAATACTGCTGCTGGTTTATAAAGCTTTGAATGGTTTAGGCCCAAAATACATGTCTGACCTCCTGCTAAATGATGAACCATCCAGATCTCTCAGGTCTTCAGGGACTGGTCAGCTTTCTGTCCCCTGAGTCAGAACTAAACCTAGAGAAGTTCAGTTGTTATGCTCCAAATATCTGGATCAAACTCCCAGAAACCTGCAGGTCCGCTGCAACTCTGACTACTTTTAAATCCAGGCTGAAGACTTTCTTTTTGCCGCTGCTTTTAATTGAACTATTCACATCTTAAACTGCACTGTAACTTTTATCCATGTATTTTTCTTTTAATGTTTATTTGATTATCTTTTCTTTTTAATGACTGATTTTAAAAGCCATTTTCTGAATGTCTTTTTGTAACTCAAGTCATGACTCAGCAGAAACACTGGCTGACCCTTATCTTCAATCTACAGTTTGTTTGTTTCTAGGACTTTGCACTGAACACATTTTGGACGAACAGTTCAGTTTGTGTTCAGATCAATATTTTAGTTTGTGTGTGTGTGTGTGTGTGTGTGTGTGTGTGTGTGTGTGTGTGTGTGTGTGTGTGTGTGTGTGTGTGTGTGTGTGTGTCAGCAGAGGATAAAGGTCCAGCTACTCACTGTCACACTAAGTGAACACCAGAGAGATGAGGGTTTACCTGCTGCTGCTGCTGCTGCTGCCGCTGTGCTCTGGAGGTACAAAAACACTTTACTAACTGATGGTTCAATGATTATTTCAAATGCAGGTAAAAAAACAAACCCAACAAGTGAGATTGAAATGTATTTTCTTCCGGTAACTGGTCAAACTGATTTATAATTATTCGGGTGGACCACGTGTTTGTTACCTTTCAGATGGGTGTGACCCGTTTTATTCGATCTCAGACATGTGTGTAAGGTGCGTTTGTGTTGCAGCTCCGACGTTTAGCATCCAGTGTTACGGAGAGGACTTCCTGATGGTCAACAACATGTTGGGACTGTAACGGGAGGTTCCTCAGGCCTGCTACACCCGGGGTGAGTACTGCTTTATGTCAACTCTGTTTAAGCTTTAAACTACAACCATGAGTATGTGTGATGTCCAAATATGGATTTAAGAGATCTTCAGATTGTGCAATAACACAAAATAGAAAGGTTTCTGATCGTCGTTTATGTCTCATTGTCATACAAAGTCAAAGTTGAGTCTTTCAAACATCATGCTTTGTAAGATGAATTAAGTCGTAGACACACTTATTTTAATGGTACCACGACTTCCTCTGAACAATATTACACTTTCAATGCCTTTGGAGGGTTATCTCTGTCTGATGATGCGTTTCTGTTTGCTGGCAGGTAACGGAGAGAAAGGCTGCACTCGGCTCGACTCATGTAATCAACCTGGATGGAGCTTTGCCACACCGACCGCTGCAACCCTGAGCCAATGACAGCCCAGGAAAGGGACATCATCCAAACACATGACATTAAATAAAGCCAGGATAATTTCCCATGATGCAACAGTTTGTGTTTTTGTTTTTGTGAGCTCAGTGTGTAAATTGGTTTCTGGACTTTGAATCAGGCTCGATGTTTCTGTGAAATAATATTTGGCAAGACTCTTTAACCCTTTTGTTCAAATAAACTGCACTCTGGGTTTATACAATATAAATCGAACTTATGAAGTTCCCTAACATCACAGATATGATTATTCTGCTGAACGCCAACACTAGTGGCTCTGTGGTGCATTCATGCACACCTCGCATGTGTCCACCTCCCAGGGGCAGTCTTTCACAAACCTTTTCTCTGATTCTTGCCACACCACATGAAAGCTGCTAAAGGCTAATATGCTAACAGAGACAGGAGAGAAGCTGGAGTCCGGTTTTAACATTTATTTGCATTTTTTTGTTGAAATCTTCAGTACAGTCTGTCGTCTGACAGGAATGCATTTGAGAAGACATGATTGGCTCAAACAGTCACATGAACATTGTCATGGTTACCGAACACTGTAAATAAACAAACAGACCCCACCCATCGCGTCACCCCCCCACATAACCCCGCACCCCAGAGGGCAGATTAGAAAAAATGATGACATGGAAGATGGAGATATAAAGGTTAAGATATAAAAGATAAGTGAATGGACAAATCAAAGATGGAGATATGAAGATATGAAGATATGAGATGGAGATATAAGGTAAAAGTATTAAAAAGGCAAAACTTAATGACCCCCCGTGGGGTGATGACATTCAGACAATAAACAGAGATGTCCATAAGAACACAGATCAGCAGTCACTCAATCAGTCACTGAAAACCAGCCAATCAGAGAGGAGCAGCTGTCCTGGCCCTAATGGCTGAGAGATGCGAGAGTTGAATGTGGTTTTTACAGTGTAGCTGAGGAGCTGCTGCCCCCTGGTGGTAACAGAAATATACACACAGATCTCTGCAGCATATACAAATGACATGAAATCACCGATCACAGTTTTCTCTGGAGCTCCTTCAGGTTTTATTCTGAAGGCCCTCCTGCGTCCACTGGCCAGACGTGTTCAAATGTTCCCAGCATGCTTCTGGGTGTGGTTCATGTTTCCTGCATGTTTCACATTAAAAGCCTCCCGCAGTTCTGTCCCTTCCCTTGAGGGCTTTTATTGTGAAATGTCTATAAAATGTGGCAGTTTAACAAAATAAAAGCCCAACAAAGTCCAGAATCAGTTTCCTGTTTTAAACTTCCTGCAGCTACTTCTACGTCATAACAGCAATGTCCCGTATTCTAAAACAACATGTAAGAGAACCAGTTTCTGAAACTCATTTAAGACTTCAGGTCCACTTCCTGTCTTACTGCTCTGCTCGATTGGAGAAAAAGTTACCCGAGGTCACACATACACTGAATGTCCAATCACAACGTCTGGCTGGTCCTCACAAAGATAGCTGTACCAACAGTCACACACACTATTAAGAGGTGAGGGGGGCAGCCCCTCGTCGCTGGGCGTTGCCGTGTCGTCGCTCGGATCCAGGCTGTCCTTCAGACTCACACTGCTGTCAGAGGGGGTGGGGTCAGAGCTGAGGGGGGCGGGTCAGAGCTGAGGGGGGCGGGGTCAGAGCTGAGGGGCCGGGCTGTCTGGGGAGGGATCCTGGGTCCCATTGGCTGTTGGGGCAGAGATGGGTTCCTGTGTGGGCGTGGTCACTGATAGAGGGGGCGGGATGAAGTCAGGGGCGGAGTTAGAGAGCTGTCCGTCAGGGAGGGAGAGGGCGGGTCTTTCCACCAGGCGCCACTGCATGATGCTGGTGTCTTTCCCCCCGTGGAGACCAGGTGACTGTCGTTATACAGGAAGCTCACGTTGGTCCCATGACTGCTGTGAGCGCTGTACTTATGCTGGGAGCCCGGGGAAACACACCCTCAAACTCATTAAACCTGTATAATGGGAGCCGTGTGTGTGTGTGTGTGTGTGTTTCTCACCTTGGGGTGGAGCATGGGTAGGCGAACAGGTGAACTTTACAGAAGTCGTCTGCAGAGCGATCACCTTCCTTTTGTGAGATCTGATCAGAGCGTTGATGTCGGTGCCGTCTGAACCCTCGGGCCAAACACCTGACACACACACACACACACACACACACACACACACACACACACACACACACACACCACACACCACCACACACACACACACACACACACACCACACAACACACCACACACACACACACACACACACACACACACACACACACACACACACACACACACACACACACACACACACACACACACACACACACACACACACACACACACACACACACACACACACACACACCACACACACACCACACACACACACACACACACACACACACACACACACACACACCACACACGTGTTATTTTAACTTTAAATGTACAGGTGTTCTGAGTGCACAGGTGTACTGAGTGCACAGGTGTACAGGTGTACTGAGTGCACAGGTGTACAGGTGTACTGAGTGCACAGGTGTACAGGTGTACTGAGTGCACAGGTGTACTGAGTGCACAGGTGTAAGGTGTACTGAGTGCACAGGTGTTCAGGTGTTCTGAGTGCACAGGTGTGCAGGTGTACTGACCGAACACGTGGTAGCCCAGTACGCAGGTGTAGGTGCCCAGTCGATGTCTTTGCACTCGGAGCGATTTCTGATCAGCTTACAGCCGTTTGGAACGTCCCCTAAAAACACACACTGTTACTACACAACACTGCAGTGATACACAATAACAACACAGTACTCACAGTACAGGGTCTCACTGCAGTGATACACAATAACAACACAGTACTCACAGTACAGGGTCTCACTGCAGTGATACACAATAACAACACAGTACTCACAGTACAGGGTCTCACTGCAGTGATACACAATAACACACAGTACTCACAGTACAGGGTCTCACTGCAGTGATACACAATAACAACAGAGTACTCACAGTACAGGGTCTCACTGCAGTGATACACAATAACAACACAGTACTCACAGTACAGGGTCTCACTGCAGTGATACACAATAACAACACAGTACTCACAGTACAGGGTCTCACTGCAGTGATACACAATAACAACACAGTACTCACAGTACAGGGTCTCACTGCAGTGATACACAATAACAACACAGTACTCACAGTACAGGGTCTCACTGCAGTGATACACAATAACAACACAGTACTCACAGTACAGGGTCTCACTGCAGTGATACACAATAACAACACAGTACTCACAGTACAGGGTCTCACTGCAGTGATACACAATAACAACAGAGTACTCACAGTACAGGGTCTCACTGCAGTGATACACAATAACAACACAGTACTCACAGTACAGGGTCTCACTGCAGTGATACACAATAACAACACAGTACTCACAGTACAGGGTCTCACTGCAGTGATACACAATAACAACACAGTACTCACAGTACAGGGTCTCACTGCAGTGATACACAATAACAACACAGTACTCACAGTACAGGATCTCGTAGTCTCCCGAGTTGGACATGATGAAGTTGTTGTCAGGTGACCAGTCCAGGTGTGTGATGTAGCTCGAATGTCCCTGTGAACACATCCAGGTGACCCATGAACACACCTGACCTTCATCATCATCATCATCATCACCATCCTCACCATCATCATCATCATGAATCATTAAAGTGCTTGTCAGACTGGGTGAATCATTAGGGTCCTTGTCAGACTGGGGCTGCAGTCGAATAGTCCGTTTATCTCAGGAACCTTCCTAACGGAGTGAAATGACCCGGAGGTCCCTCAGTGGCAGCCATGATAAGAGCTGGTTCTCTAGATGAAAGGAAAGGAGGTTTCAAACTTCTTTATAACCTCCTTTAGCTTAGGAACCACTGGACCTCCCTAACCTAAGGAGAGGAGAACATGCTGACCCACAATGCCTTGCGGCCGCGGCATTTGCAGTCAACAACAGTCGGCCGTTCACGGAAACAACCGATTATGAACGAGAAATGATATCATGAAGTTACGGTGCTTATTAAGCTTTTTAAACGTATGTGGTAAGTTGCCAAAGTGCTTTGTTTTGAACGTTCATCAGTATTATATCAAAAGAGAAATATGAACGTTAGTTTTGACTGAAATGATCAAATAAAGTCACATTTCACAGTCTTTACTGAGCTGTGTGGGGTTTGTTCTACTTTGAAAAGATGTTTGAATGGTGATATACACAGTGATAGATGTTAAGGACTAACGTTTATATAAATACATTTGTATTGATTTGAAGATCTTTTCATAGTTCATACGTATTGGGATCATTTGTATTAATGTGGACCGGAGGGAGAGGGTGATGAGCATAAGTTTCACTTTCCTTTTTTATTTCAATTCCAGCTTTGGTCATGAAGAATATGTTTCTCTGTTGTCCCCGTTCATAAAGCATAACAGCATCAGAGCACGGTGCAGAGTCTCTAGATGAGTTTACAGTAGTCCCTCGTTCTTATTAAACATCCATGTTGTAGTCCGCTGGATAGAAAACTGTAGTTTCCATAGTTTCCCCACAGCAGCAGACGCACATTCATGACGTCCGCTGGCATCATAAACACGTCGGATAGTGAAGTGCAGTCGATTCTCTAAAGTACCGCAGTCTCTTCTCCTAAGTCCTTTTGAATTCTCCTATCCACTATCCCTTAACCCCGTGACCTTTCACTCAGAGGTCAAGGGATAGACGATAGGGTTAGAAGTTAGGAGCTGATTTTTGGATTATCCGACCGCAACCTGGGTGAATCCTTAGGGTCCTTGTCAGACTAGATGAATCATTAGGACTGAGTGAATCATTAGGGTCCTTGTCAGACTAGATGAATCATTAGGACTGAGTGAATCATTAGGGTCCTTGTCAGACTAGATGAATCATTAGGACTGAGTGAATCCTTAGGGTCCTTGTCAGACTAGATGAATCATTAGGGTCCTTGTCAGACTAGATGAATCATTAGGACTGAGTGAATCATTAGGGTGCTTGTCAGACTAGATGAATCATTAGGACTGAGTGAATCATTAGGGTGCTTGTCAGACTGGGTGAATCGTAAAGGAAGTAAAGGGACTGACCGAGCACTTCCCGTATCGGCTGTACTTGCGTCCTCTCTCGGAGACGGTGTAGAGGTAAATAAGGTTATCGTGAGATCCAACCGCCAACAGAGCACCATCTGCACACAAACAGAGAGGAGCATTGTGGGTAATGTAGTTCACTTCTCGCAAAGCATGATCATGAAAACTGGATGATGTCACCCACCGACAGAGAAGCGCATCACTGACAGCTGCTCGTTACCATCCGTGTGGATAGACACAGGTCTGTGGTGTCTGCGTCCAGGACGTACCACCTGAGAGAACAGACAGGTGAGAGACAGGTGAGAGACAGACAGGTGAGAGACAGACATGTGAGAGACAGGTGAGAGACAGGTGAGAGACAGACAGGTGAGAGACAGGTGAGAGAAGACAAGTGAGAGACAGGTGAGAGACAGACATGTGAGAGACAGAAAGGTGAGAGACAGGTGAGAGACAGACAGTGAGAGACAGACATGTGAGAGACAGGTGAGAGACAGACAGGTGAGAGACAGGTGAGAGACAGACAAGTGAGAGACAGGTGAGAGACAGACAGGGGAGAGACAAACAGGTGAGAGACAGGTGAGAGACAGACAGGTGAGAGACAACAGGTGAGAGACAGGTGAGAGACAGACAGGTGAGAGACAGACAGGTGAGAGACAGACATGTGAGAGACAGGTGAGAGACAGGTGAGAGACAGACAGGTGAGAGACAGGTGAGAGACAGACATGTGAGAGACAGAAAGGTGAGAGACAGGTAAGAGACAGACAGGGGAGAGACAGTGAGAGACAGACAGGTGAGAGACAGACAGGTGAGAGACAGGGGAGAGACAGACAGTGAGACAGACAGGTGAGAGACAGACGGTGACAGACAGAGATACTCACTTTCCTGAATGTGTCCCTATAGCAACCACGGCTCCGCTGGGATGGAAGTCTGCACAGTGTCCGTGTTCCTGAGAGGACATAAAGCTGTCAATCATCCTCCATCAGCTGTCAATCATTCATTCAGCTGTCAATCATCCTCCAATCAGCTGTCAATCATTCAATCAGCTGTCAATCATCCTCCAATCAGCTGTCAATCATTCATCAGCTGTCAATCATCCTCCAATCAGCTGTCAATCATTCATCAGCTGTCAATCATCCTCCAATCAGCTGTCAATCATCCTCCAATCAGAGCTCACCTCCAGCGAGCGGCTCCACTGCAGGCGATGCTCCTCGGCGCTCCAGAGGCAGACCAGCCGGTCCTGAGCGCAGGTCAGAAACATCCCTCTGGAGGGGTGGGAGGCCAGACCCCACAGCTCGTCAGTGTGTCCCTGACACACCACGGTATTACTGAGATCCTGAACCACTACGGTACTACTGAGACCCTGAACACATCACCACATTACTGAGACCCTGAACACATCACAGTATTACTGAGACCCTGAACACATCACAGTATTACTGAGACCCTGAACATGTCACGTTATTACTGGACCCTGAACACATCACGGTATTACTGGACCCTGAACACATCACAGTACTACTGAGACACTACTGAGAGCCTGAAACACATCACGGTAAATCACAAGTCTCTCCCCTCTCAACCTGCATCACCACCTCTGTCAAACAATGTAGACCACTCCCCACCAAAGTCTTTAAAGCTCCGCCCTTCACTTCCTTCCCACCAGAGACTGAAGAACGAAGGAACTGTTGGCACATGGAGCTGAATTGTTTGTACTTAAATCAGTTGATGAAATGTTTAGCTTTACTTTAACAGACTGTTTTGTTTACGTTAGATTTGCCTTCTAGATTCCCTTTGAGCCATACCTATGTTAAGAAAATACTTTAATCCTGTGGATGCATGAAATGATGTAAGTGGAATACTGAACCTTATTTATCATTATGATTATTGTGGTTATTGTAAGACTGCTAATAGTTTGTAATATTCCTTTTTTTTAGATAAAATCATCCAAAGCAGCGAAACCTTTGTCAACTATCATTTGAGAATAAAAGGTTCAAACGGCTGGATCCAGTGTTGTGCACATGAACCACCAACCACACTACTGGAGAGCCTGAACGCATCACGGTATTACTGAGACCCTGAACCATTATAACAAGATTAACAAAAACAATAATAATAATAATAATAGGACAGAAATAAAAACAATAATATAAAGACAATATCACCTGGACCTCCACCAGGAAGCCGTCATTAAAGGTTCCTCTGAGGATGAAGTTACGAGACGTTCCCACCAGGATCTCGTCCCCCTTCCCCTCAGAAACCGCTCGGATGGTTCCGTACTGATCCGGGACCTGCACACACATCATGTGACCCCAGATCAGTGTGGTGTCTGTCTGTGGGTCTTGTAACATGACGTGGTTTGAGTTCATTTGCCTACTTATATTGCACGTCCTAAAAAAAAAATGTGAATATCGCGCATGCGCATAACGCGATTATCGTCACGTCACGATATATCGTGCAGCCCTAATGTGTGTGTGTGTGTGTTTGTGTGTGTTGTGTGTGTGTTGTGTGTGGTGTGTGTGTGTGTGTGTACCTCCATGTCCCGCTCTGCTCTCACTTCCTGGTCCCACAGGATGATCTTCCGGTCCTTCCCCCCCCCGTCAGCAGGCTGCCGCTCCTCGTCTCACACACACAGAACACACTGCCTTCATGAGCCTTGACCTGCCGGCTGATCTGAAACGCTGTTCACACACATTATTTTATTATAACACTGATAATAAAACAGTAATAGTTTAACACTGATAATAAAACAGTAACAGTAAATTATTAATACTGTAATGGTGCGTTCACACCGGACGCGATGGAATATTCGCTTCGATATAATCGCTCTCATCGCATCACTCTAAACGCTCGAGTTACACCGCGGCTGTCAGCTGTGACTTCTGGTTCTGGGTCTCACCTCGGGGGCCCTTGCTGGGGGGGGGGTCTCCGAGGCGCTGCGGGTCCAGACCAGTAAGACCCCCCTGAGTCTCCGGTCAGGATGTCTCCACAGCTCAGGAACACCAGACACTGGATGAACTTCGGCTTCTCGTACTTCTGAGAGAGCCAACAGAATAACAGCATGTGAGTATTACAGGATGAAAAGACCCAAATATTCATTATGACTGGAGTATATAACGCGTATATGACCTGTAAATAAACCATATATATCACGTATATAACCTGTATATAAACCGTATATAATGCGTATATAACCTGTATATAAACCGTATATAACACGTATATATAACCTGTAAATAAACCGTATATAACACGTATATACCCGTTAATAACTCGGCTAGGAAGGGCCCCCGAGGTGAGAAAAAGACCCAGAACCCAGACCGTATACAACCCATTTATAACCGTCATATAACACGTATATACCCCAGCCTGTATGAAAGCAATGAATAGACTTTGGACCCCGTCCTCACCCCGAAGATGCCCTGTTTCCGGGCCAGAGAGGTCCGCTCCAGGTCCAGAAGAAGATGTGGGACTTCCCGCAGGTGACGATGGTGTGGGGGTCGGTGGGGTGGAACTGCACCTCCAGAACCACCTCGTTAGTGCTCTGGAACAGAAGCAGTGTTATCCAGCTGCTGGAATATTGATCTTTATATTTTCTATTAAATATGAACCCAGCTGCTCCACAGACTGGTTCAGGACACAAACCATTCACTGATTTACACTGTTTGTGTTTTCTCCTACAGACTGATGGTATTCTTAGTATTGATGGTATTGTTGTTATACATGTGTTGGTAATGGTAGTAATGGTATTGTTGGTATAAATAGTGTTGGTATTGTGGTATTGATGTAACGATGGTATTGTTGGTATTGATAGTAACGATGGTATTGTTGGTATTGATAGTAACGATGGTATTGATAGTAACGATGGTATTGTTGGTATTGATAGTAACGATGTATTGATAGTAACGATGGTATTGGTTGGTATTGATAGTAACGATGGTATTGTTGGTATTGATAGTATGGATGGTATTGGTAACAATGGTATTGATGGTATTGATAGTATGGATGGTATTGATAGTAACAATGGTATTGATAGTAACGATGGTATTGTTGGTATTGATAGTAACGATGGTATTGTTGGTATTGATAGTAACGATGGTATTGATAGTAACGATGGTATTGTTGGTATTGATAGTAACGATGGTATTGTTGGTATTGATAGTAACGATGGTATTGATAGTAACGATGGTATTGTTGGTATTGATAGTAACGATGGTATTGTTGGTATTGATAGTATGGATGGTATTGATAGTAACAATGGTATTGATGGATTGATAGTATGGATGGTATTGATAGTAACAATGGTATTGATAGTACGAATGGTATTGTTGGTATTGATAGTAACGATGGTATTGATAGTAACGATGGTATTGTTGGTATTGATAGTAACGATGGTATTGTTGGTATTGATAGTATGGATGGTAACGAATAGTAACGATGGTATTGATGGTATTGATAGTATGGATGGTATTGATAGTAACAATGGTATTGATAGTAACGATGGTATTGTTGGTATTGATAGTAACGATGGTATTGTTTGTATTGATAGTATGGATGGTAACGAATAGTAACGATGGTATTGTTTGGTATTGATAGTATGGATGGTATTGATAGTATGGATGTATTGATAGTAACGATGGTATTGTTGGTATTGATAGTAACGATGGTATTGTTGGTATTGATAGTATGGATGGTATTGATAGTAACGATGGTATTGTTGGTATTGATAGTAACGATGGTATTGATAGTAACGATGGTATTGTTGGTATTGATAGTAACGATGGTATTGATAGTAACGATGGTATTGTTGGTATTGATAGTAACGATGGTATTGATAGTAACGATGGTATTGTTGGTATTGATAGTAACGATGGTATTGATAGTAACGATGGTATTGTTGGTATTGATAGTAACGATGGTATTGATAGTAACGATGGTATTGTTGGTATTGATAGTATGGATGGTATTGATAGTAACGATGGTATTGATGGTATTGATAGTATGGATGGTATTGATAGTAACGATGGTATTGTTGGTATTGATAGTAACGATGGTATTGATAGTAACGATGGTATTGTTGGTATTGATAGTAACGATGGTATTGATAGTAACGATGGTATTGTTGGTATTGATAGTAACGATGGTATTGATAGTAACGATGGTATTGTTGGTATTGATAGTAACGATGGTATTGATAGTAACGATGGTATTGTTGGTATTGATAGTAACGATGGTATTGTTGGTATTGATAGTATGGATGGTATTGATAGTATGGATGGTATTGATAGTAACGATGGTATTGTTGGTATTGATAGTAACGATGGTATTGTTGGTATTGATAGTATGGATGGTAACGATGGTATTGATAGTAACGATGGTATTGATAGTAACGAATAGTAACGATGGTATTGATGGTATTGATAGTAACGATGGTATTGATAGTATGGATGGTATTGATAGTAACGATGGTATGGATGGTATTGATAGTATGGATGGTATTGATAGTAACGATGGTATTGTTGGTATTGATAGTAACGATGGTATTGATAGTAACGATGGTATTGTTGGTATTGATAGTAACGATGGTATTGATAGTAACGAATAGTAACGATGGTATTGATGGTATTGATAGTAACGATGGTATTGATAGTAACGATGGTATTGATAGTAACGAATAGTAACGATGGTATTGATGGTATTGATAGTAACGATGGTATTGATAGTAACGATGGTATTGTTGGTATTGATAGTAACGATGGTATTGATAGTAACGATGGTATTGATAGTATGGATGGTAACGATGGTATTGATAGTATGGATGGTAACGATGGTATTGATAGTAACGATGGTATTGATAGTAACGATGGTATTGTTGGTATTGATAGTAACGATGGTATTGATAGTATGGATGGTAACGATGGTATTGATAGTAACGAATAGTGACGATGGTATTGTTGGTATTGATAGTAACGATGGTATTGTTGGTATTGATAGTAACGATGGTATTGATAGTAACGATGGTATTGTTGGTATTGATAGTAACGATGGTATTGATAGTAACGATGGTATTGTTGGTATTGATAGTAACAATGGTATTGTTGGTATTGATAGTAACTATGGTATTGATAGTAACGAATAGTAACGATGGTATTGTTGGTATTGATAGTAACGATGGTATTGTTGGTATTGATAGTAACGATGGTATTGATAGTATGGATGGTATTGATAGTATTGATAGTAACGATGGTATTGATAGTAACGATGGTATTGTTGGTATTGATAGTAACGATGGTATTGTTGGTATTGATAGTAACGATGGTATTGATAGTATGGATGGTAACGATGGTATTGATAGTATGGATGGTAATGATGGTATTGATAGTATTGATAGTAATGATGGTATTGATAGTAACGATGGTATTGTTGGTATTGATAGTATGGATGGTAACGATGGTATTGATAGTATGGATGGTAACGATGGTATTGATAGTAACGATGGTATTGATAGTATGGATGGTAACGACGGTATTGTTGGTATTGGATGAAGTGATACATTCTCACCTTGATCTCAGCGATCTTTGACTTCTTCTGCCACTCCCACACCGTCAGCATGTGGTCGTTACAGTCGTCAACAACACTGAGGTGCTGCCCCGAGTCCTGTGGACACAGACAGGTTACACACAGACAGGTTACACACAGACAGTTTACACACAGACAGGTTACAGACAGACAGGCAGACATATGTGGACTACAGTTCCCATGATGCAGCTTGCTGATACTCACAGCTTTAGAGAAAGCCAGAGATCCGACGCCCCGCTCGAACGTTCCCAACCCGATGACCTGCAGCGTAGAAAGACTGACGGAGTCCCAGATCCGGACGTGAGGCTGCAGCGCCTGAATGCATCACAGACAAGTTTTATTCATTATTGATAAAAGGAAACGCTGTCGGCTTAGTTTAAGTCTGTTTTTTTCCCCTCACCCGTCCGTCTTTGTCTACTCCTGCAATCTGTCCCGTAGCTATCCGGATCTTATCGGGATGGATGGCCAGACTGACGGGGACACAGAAACATTATGTCACACACAGACAATAGGAGGGTAGAAGCTCATTCATATTTGTGTTAGTTCTCACCATTTGACGCAGTCGGTGTGTCCGAGGTAATGTCTCTGAGTCCGTTCCTCGTAGTTAAACAGAACGACGACTGATGCCACAAAGTAAACCATTTCTCCTGTTGGAAGGAGAAACACATTTGCTCTGCAGTCTCTGCCGCGGTAACCGTACCTGCAGGAAGTCAAGGAAGCACCTGGAGATCTAAGTGAAACCTTCTGAATCTACTGAGGAGCTATTGGGCTCTACTGAGGATCTACTAACGCTACACTGAGGATCTACAGTCTCGGTTGTAATTACTTTACTTTATGTGATGTTTAAATAAAGAGGATACACCCATTCCAGCTTGAGTCTTTCTGAAGGAAGCTCCGTCCGAACGTCCTCGTAGCTCTCCACGTCTGATGGAATGAACATGGTGATTGGTCGTCCTCTCATGAACATCTTAATGTGATTCCCCTCTGAAACACACGGACACGCAAACACCGTCAATGTGGAAATAAATGATCATGAAAGCAGAGGAACAATGCTGCTGATTAGCAAACAGCTAGGTTAAACTAAACCAGACTCATGAGAGGGGTAAGGCTCCGGAAATCATTTATATATACATACACACAGTATATACATCTAGTGTCATCGCCATAGTATGATTCAAGCCAAAATCTGAGAGAGAGAAAATATCTACAAACAATGCAGTCGTTTTGTAAACAGCAGTATAAAGCATATAGAGGGACAGGTAAGTGGCAGGTGAGTGACAGGTGAGACAGGTAAGGGACAGGTGAGGGACAGGTGAGGGACAGGTGAGGGACAGGTGAGTGACAGGTGAGTGACAGGTGAGGGACAGGTGAGGGACAGGTGAGGGAGAGGTGAGGGACAGGTGAGGGATAGGTGAGACCGGTGAGGGATAGGTGAGACCGGTGAGGGACAGGTGAGTGACATGCGAGACAGGTAGTGGACAGATGAGATTTAGGCATAGATGGCGTGCAGGTGAAGCAGATCAAACAGAAACTGCCGTGTCATCGTTTACCTTCACTCACTCACTCGTGTTAAGTCACCTGTCAATCAATGTGAGAAAGGCAGCAGCGTCCAATAACTTGCTTTACATTTAGGTGGTGGGCTGGACTTCTCTTTGGTGCCCTGATTGGTTAGGGTTAGGTTTAGAGGTTCTACATTTTTGACCTTATATAGACGTACACAACAGCAGGGGGCGGGGCCACAGACAGGTGTGATATCACCTGATCAGGTGGGTGAGAGAGGCTGACGACGTAAAGGAGAGAGAGACGTAAAGGAGAGAGAGAGAGGGAGAGAGAGAAACAGGAAGTCTCATTCAGCTGCTGTTATCATGTTAGCGTGTAAGCATGTTAGCGGGTTAGCCTGTTAGCATGTTAGCGGGTTAGCCTGTTAGCTCTTAGCTCGCTCTGACCACTCATCGACTTACCAGCTTGGCTGTTTTTCTCTCGAGTCGATATTTTGGCTGGTTTGAGACAAAGACAACGTCACTTGACAACAACGTAAACAAAATGAACACATACAACAACAACATCCTGAGAGTCTGAACAGATGTGTGGATCCAGTAAGAGTAAGCATGATGAGGATGAAGAGGATTGGCTGAAAAAACTGGCTTCCTATTGGCTGGTACTGATGATGATGATGACGAAGATGCAGATAATTACTGATGTAGATAAGGATGCATATTTACCTTGACTAACCACAGGGTCTCTGTGTCTGAAACGAGAAAAGGAAAACATCTCACTAACCCTGAGACACCATAAATATTATTGTAGTGTGTGTGTGTGTGTGTGTGTGTGTGTGTGTGTGTGTGTGTGTGTGTGAGAGTGAGTGTGTGTGTGTGTGTGTGTGTGTGTGTGTGTGTGTGTGTGTGTGTGTGTGTGTGTGTACCTCTCGGCGGTCTTCACCACCTTGTTCAGCAGTCTGGAGGTGGACGCAGCTTTCTGCAGTTTGTTCCTGTTCTCCTCGGAGGAATCCCAGGTGCTGCTCTGAGAGCGCTCCATACCTGAGGACCGCTTCACACTGGGCCCCCTGACACACACACACACACACACACACAAGCACATAGTATTAACATCAGGACTGTTACAAGAGGAGGAGGTCACTGAGCTTCGTCTCGATTTATCTCCAGATCAGCTTCATGGCTTCGTTTTCTAGATCGATCTATATTATTTATGATAAATATTACATATATAATTAACATTATATATTCTAGGACAGCGTGATAATGCACGCTCACTGAAGATGTCCAATCAAAATGACTTCTGATTCTGGAGACGGAATCTGATTGGCTCACCTCCCCCACACACAACACACACACACACACACACCACACACACACACCACACACACACACACACACACACACACACACCACACACACAACCACACACACACACACACACACACACACACACACACACCACACACACACACACACACACACACACACACACACACACACACACACACACACACACACACACACACACACACACACACACACACACACACACACACACACAACACACACACACACACACACACACACACACACACACACACACACACACACACACACACACACACACACACACACACACACACACACACACACACACACACACACACACACACACGTTAGTGAGCGGCAGGTCCTCAGCTGGAGCTGGGAGGAGAAAGGGTTAGTAACCCAGAGAAATAATTTTCTACCAGCAGAGAGAGAAGAGGAGGAGGAGGAGGAGGAGGAGGAGGAGGAAGAGGATCAGGATGTCATCATATCAGAAATTAAGGCGGCGGTATAAATTCAGTAAATGCTGGATACGTACTCTCTCACGCTGCCGTATCACTCTTAGCACGCCGCCGTATCACCTTAGCGCGCCGCCGTATCACCCTTAGCGCGCCGCCGTATCACCCTTAGCGCGCCGCCGTATCACCGTTAGCGCGCTGGTGTATCACCGTTTGCACGCTGCTTTATCAACGTTACCTTCATCAGATCTGCTAAAACCACAGCGGCTGCTACAGTCCGAGCTCTACATCAGGGTGCTCGGGTCTGCGTGGTCTGCGTGGTCTGCGTGTAGGGAGGGGCAGCCCTGGTGCTAGTGAACTGTCAAGTAGGGTAGCCTCGCTGCAGGGACACGGTGGACCTCTGTCGCCTGTCAGCGCAACTTCAATGATGCCGTTTAAAAACACATTAAGGGCGGTGCCGGTCATGAGCGAACCGAGCCAGCCGTCAACTGCCCTTGACGACCAGTCACCCACCCCAACACCCCTACTTCCCGCGGCTAGGAGCTGAGATGGTGATGTTTAACCTGTTAACCTCTGAGCCTGTTTTTCAGGTCTCTCAGGCTCGAAAATGACCTTCCCAGAACAAATGACTATATCTTCACTTCTAAAAGGGTTAAATTAATAATCTTTTTTCTCAAAGCAATGATAAACCTGTGAGTTGGATGTAGAAAAGTCAGAATCAATATAGAATCTTTTTATTTGAAAGTAAATTCAGATTGAACATAGTAAAAAATGTAAATTATAGTTTTTTCCGGAAAAAAAAACATTACTTATAGTGAAAACCACCCTTGAATGATGGAATAGTAGACTAAAAGCTTTAGGAATCCAAACTATAACATATAATAAGTACCCTGTATCAAGATTGATGTAAAACAAGTGACATTTGACCTTTTTAGAGAGGTTTACAAGAAAAAAAAACAGCTCTGGGTACATTTGGGTGCATTTGCCGTATCTCTGGAACCCATTGGTCGATTTGGGTGATTGACACCTCTTTCTAACCGTTAAAGCCAATAGAATCGAGGGGAAGTTCCTAAATCCATCTAAACATTACCATTGATGAGTTAGAAGGATGCGCACGCAGTTTGCCCAAAACCGAAAGCTCCGTTACACTATATGAAAAATACGTTTAATGCCATATATATGATGATGGATTATCAGTAATCATTTCAAAGTGCACAGACACATTGGATTAACCTTCAGCAGCGTTTATATGCGTTTTAATGCCATTGAACACAACTTTTGATCAGAAAACAGCAAAGGTAAGACGTATTTGCCGTTTTGGCTACGTAAAGTGAAGTTGTGTGTTTTCTTTCGTGGCTTTCGCTGCCGTGGGTTTTGGTCGCACAGTGATGCTACTTATACCAATGGAATCTGTGGAATCTCACCTTTCAGATGATATCTAGTTTGTGCAGATAGCATGAAGTATAAAATAACTCTACCGTGAGTTATGTGTTAAGTGTGTTAGCATTTTTTCGCTTAGTGCTAATTTAGACGCTTGGTGTTACCCTTGTGTTTCGTTTAACAAAAAATAGTTAATATTGTCTGAAAGCTGAGTTTCTTCCCGTTAAGTGGATATGACACATTAATAGGTTGTTAAATGTTAAGAAGCCCTGAGACACAGTTTCGTGAATATTGTTGTGTTTGCCGGCAGGGGCAATCGGGCTTAAGAGGTTAAAGTAATGCGTGCCGGCCGATCTGTGATTCTCCAGAACTGAAGGTCCTGGACTCGGATATCATGACATCCTTCATAAGGAAAACACAAAGCTCAGCCTTCTACCATCAGAAAGTTCAGGATCTCAGAAGTGTCCTGGATCTCTAGGAGGTCTCCAGGAGGTCTCAGGAGATCTCCAGGAGGTATCCATGATCCCTAGGATCTCCAGGACTTCTCAGGAGGTCTCCAGGATCTCTAGGACCCCCAGGAGGTCTCCTGATATCTCCAGGAGATCTCCAGGAGGTCTCAGGAGATCTCAAGGATCACCAGGATCTCCTGGAGGTTAAGGTTAGTCAGAGCAGCACAGCAGATTAGATTTAACCTTTTGGGGGTCAGGCCTTTACTGCTGTCAGTGGTCTGTGCTGGTCTCTGCTGGGGGGGGTGGGGGGAGGAGGGGAGGGGGAGAGGTCTTTCTGGCGAGGAGGCTCCTCACGTTCCTGGATCTCCATCATCTGAGATCTGCTGCCCTCCTTCTTCCTGTCTGTGCCACTGTGGACACAACCGGAGCGTGAGAGTCCGCAGACCACCCATTTAACTGACTGCTGATTTCACTAACTCTTCTGATTTCACTGACTCTGCTGAGTTCACTGATTTCACTGACTCTGCTGATTTCACTGACTCTGCTCAGTTCACTGACTCTGCTGAGTTTCACTGACTCTGCTGAGTTCACTGATTTCACTAACTCTGCTGATTTCACTGATTTCACTGACTCTGCTGATTTCACTGAGTTCACTGACTCTGCTGAGTTCACTGACTCTGCTGATTTCACTGACTCTGCTGATTTCACTGACTCTGCTGAGTTCACTGATTTCACTGACTCTGCTGATTTCACCGATTTCACTGACTGCTGATTTCACTGACTCTGCTGATTTCACTGACTCTGCCGATTTCACAGACTCTGCTGATTTCACTGATTTCACTGACTCTGCTGATTTCACTAACTCTGCTGAGTTCACTGACTCTGCTGATTTCACTGACTCTGCTGAGTTCACTGACTCTGCCGATTTCACAGACTCTGCCGATTTCACTAACTCTGCCGAGTTTCACTAACTCTGCCGAGTTCACTGACTCTGCTGATTTCACTAACTCTGCTGATTTCACTAACTCTGCTGATTTCACTAACTCTGCTGAGTTCACTGACTGCTGATTTCACTGACTCTGCTGAGTTCACGGACTCTGCTGATTTCACTGACTGCTGATTTTACTGACTCTGCTGATTTCACTAACTCTGCTGAGTTCACTGACTCTGCTGAGTTCACTAACTCTGCTGAGTTCACTAACTCTTCTGATTTCACTGACTCTGCTGATTTCACTAACTCTGCTGAATTCACTGACTCTGCTGAGTTCACTAACTCTGCTGAGTTCACTGACTCTGCTGAGTTCACAGACTCTGCTGATTTCACTAACTCTGCTGAATTCACTGACTCTGCTGATTTTACTGACTCTGCTGAGTTCACTAACTCTGCTGATTTCACTGACTCTGCTGATTTCACTCTCTCTGCTGATTTCACTCTCTCTGCTGAGTTCACTGACTCTGCTGAGTTCACTGACTCTGCTGATTTCACTCTCTCTGCTGATTTCACTAACTCTGCTGAATTCACTGACTCTGCTGATTTCACTAACTCTAGTGACTCTACTGATTTCACCAACTCCACAGATTTCACGAGCTCTGCTGATTTAACTGATGTCACTAACTTGGCTGATTTCACTGATTAAACTGATTTCAATAACTCCGCCGATTCCACTGACTCTACTGAATCCCCTGATTTCACCGATTACCCTGACTACTGATATCACTGACGACCGGCTTTACTGACTACTGATTTCACTGAATCCTCTGATTTCACTGACTGCTGATTTCAGTGAAAACACTGACTGCCGATTACCCTGACTCTACTGATTTCACCGACGACTGATTTTACTGACTACACTGACTCTGCTGATTTCACTGACTGCTGATTTCGCTGACTACACTGACTCTGCTGATTTCACTGATGTAATTCAACAACAGGTGTGAATCGGAGCTGATGCTAGAAACACTCTGAATATAATGAACCTGAATTTGAGAACTGCGGAGAAAACTGAACCGTTAAATATAAATACATGATAGACCTGTGTGTGTGTGTGTGTGTGTGTGTGTGTGTGTGTGTGTGTGTGTGTGTGTGTGTGTGTGTACCTCTTGGCAGCAGAGGCCAGCGTCTCCTTCCTGGTGACGGAGGTGGACTCTCTCTTCCTGCCGGGGTTTCCTCCGTTAGAGATACAAGACATGGAGTACGCTTCCTTCAGAGCAGCACCACCTACAAGGGGGCATGTTAGACAAGAACCAGTGAACTGGACCAGGACCAGGGCCAGGGCCAGGACCAGTGAACTGGACCAGAACAAGGGCCAGGGCCAGGACCAGTGAACTGGACCAGAACCAGGACCAGTGAACTGGACCAGAACCAGGACCAGTGAACTGGACCAGAACAGGACCAGGACCAGTGAACTGGACCAGAACCAGGACCAGGACCAGTGAACTGACAATAAACAGGTGAATAATAACGTACCTTTCCCTGCGCTCTGCTTCTTGCTCTCGGAGGCGTCGAGGCGTCGCAGAACGTCAGCGAGAGCCGCTTTCATCACGGTGAGCTCGTCTTCCTGCTGCTGGACCCGGAGCTCCAGAGAGGAGAGGCGGTCCGTCACCTCCGAGGACATGCTGTCATCTAGAAGATATATAATACATAATAATATATAAAGAGGGGAGAGGCGGTCCGTCACCTCCGAGGACATGCTGTCATCTAGAGCAGTGTTTCTCAAAGTGTGGTCCACGGACCACTGGTGGTCCGTGACCGCCCCCTAGTGGACCGTGAGTATATTGGTAAAATTTCACATTTGAAATAAATAAATAAATTTAAGTTTTCCACACTCTCGCGGGAATATCTCTGCAATGGAGCGAGTTTAAGTTTAAGTTTCGATTGCATGATATAGCCCAGCGCAACACCTTCGTCACACATGTTGTCGTGTGTTTGTACCGTTTTCAGGCGATTTGTAATCTGTTCTAGAAAAACGATGTGTTTTTGTTTTTTTCAAGAAGCGTATAAAACAAACAATGGATGTATTTATGAACATGTCTCCACGCTGGAAGTAGATTTAGATGTTAGGAGTGAGATAAAGTATAATATGTGCATCCAATGAAGCATTGCATGAAGTCTGTTGATGATCAGAGGCTGTTGTTGGGGCAGACCATGCAGGCCAGCCCGACGGTCACCAAGGTTCATGTTTTAATAGCATTTTTACAAAAAAGCCCAGACGAGCCTAACGTGTGAACAAAGGGCTCAGAGAGTTAAACCTGCGACCAAAGTTTACTGTGTTTAGTTTTGAAAATCCACAGCGGAGGTTTGTGTCGAACTACATGAGGTGTGTTTTGCATTTCTCTCAGTAGCCAACGATCTGTGAGTCTGTTAGCTCGGACTAAACTCCGTAATAAATGTAGTCTACATTTCATAAGAGGTGTAAAACCTGAGAGCATTTTAAATCGCATTTGAACTAAATGCTGATATAATCTGTAGTTGTATTTCTATTGTTGATTTCATGTGTGAACGAGGCGATGTAGAGAAGTGAAGCTGTCAGTATCAGGCTGTAATTTGTTATAAACTGTTGGAGTGGTGAGCAGGCCTATTGTTTCTGGATATTTGGGGAGTCAGGGGGTCTGTCAGTGTTTTTTTATTGGTTAAGTGGTCCTTGGTATGAAAGAGTTTGAGAAACATATCTAGAGGATATATATTATATATTATATATATTATATATTATAATTACAATATATATTACATATAATATATTTTATAATATATATATTTCTGTGATGTACACAGAAATATATATATAACAAATAATGATAATACTGTCAAATATCTCAAATGTATATTGACCCAGAAGTAAACACACACACACACACACACACAGTTACACACACACACACAGCTACACACAGTTACACACACAGATACACAGTTACACACAGTTACACAGTTACACACACACCACACAACACACATCTAAACACACGCAGCTACACACAGTTACACACACACACACAGTTACACACACAGCTACACACAGTTACACACACAGTTACACAGACACACAGTTACAGAGACACACACAGCTACACACAGTTACACACACACAGCTACTCACAGTTACAAACACACACAGTTGCACAGACTTACACACACAGTTGCACAGTTACACGCACACAGTTGCAGACACACACAGTTACACACACAGTTGCACAAACACACACACACACACTGCTAGACCGGAAGTGTCCCCGCTCACACTTCCGGTCTAGCAGTGTGTGTGTGTGTTTTGTTTTGCGGATGGGGGGTGCAGTGACACGTGTCGCTGCCAGATCTCCCCGTGCTGCCGCTGCACGAGCCAGGACTCACCCAGACTTCCGGTGCTCGCGTCCATTTTTCCCGGGAAACGCGCGGTCCGCGCGGGAGGCCTGCGGGTGGCTGCGCGCGCACTGCGGGCCTCAGTGCGTTGTCCCTCCGCAGCGGGGGTGGGGGGGGTTAGATCCGGGTGTTGGGGGTCCGTAGGCTTTGGGATAGATCCAGCCGGGGAGGGGGGGGGGGTTCCGGGTAGCGCGAGGCAAAAGATCCGCAGCTTTCTGCGGTTACGAGGAGCGCGAGACACCGGAGAGAAACTGCGAGGAAACACAAGAGAGGAGGAGAGAGGGGAGAAGAGAGAGAGAGGAAACACAAGAGAAGCAACACTGCGCGTTTCCGTCTGGAGGGGGAGGAGACAAGGGGGGAGAGAGAGGGGGGAGGAGAGAGAGAGGAAACACAAGAGAAGCAACACTGCGCGTTTCCGTATGGAGGGGGAGAGACAAGGGGTGGAGGAGACAAGGGGGGAGAGAGAGAGAGAGAGAGAGGAACAAGGGGGGAGAGGGAGAGATAGGAGACAAGGGGGGAGAGAGAGAGGAAGGTGGGATGAGACAAGGGGGGAGGAGAGAGAAGGTGGGAGGAGACAAGGAGAGAGAGGGAGAGAGAGAGGAAGGTGGGAGGAGACAAGGGGGAGGAGAGAGGGAGAGAGAGAGGAAGGTGGGAGGACAAGGGGGGAGGAGAGAGAGAGGAGAGAGGAAGGTGGGAGGAGACAAGGGGGGAGGAGAGAGAGAGGGAGAGAGGAAGGGGGAGGAGAGAGGAGGGAGAGAGGAAGTTGGGAGGAGACAAGGGAGCGACTGGGCTCCTCAGTAACATTGTGGGTCCGTTAACTTGAATGTTCTCATTCATTCTTCTCCTGTAGAAACAGGATGTACGCTTCTGTCGTGCCGAGAGAAAGGAGTCAGAGGCGGTGTATCAAAGCTAAACGTTTAAAACACGCTTCCTATACGTTTAAAACACGCTTCCTATACGTTTAAAACACGCTTCCTATACGTTTAAAACACGCTTCCTATACGTTTAAAACACGCTTCCTATACGTTTAAAACACGCTTCCTATACGTTTAAAACACGCTTCCTATACCTTTAAAACACGCTTCCTATACGTTTAAAACACGCTTCCTATACGTTTAAAACACGCTTCCTATACCTTTTAAAACACGCTTCCTATACGTTTACTATACCTTTTAACACGCTTCCTATACCTTTAAAACACGCTTCCTATACTTTAAAACACGCTTCCTATACGTTTAAAACACGCTTCCTATACGTTTACTATACCTTTTAAACACGCTTCCTATACCTTTAAAACACGCTTCCTATACGTTTAAAACACGCTTCCTATACCTTTAAAACACGCTTCCTATACCTTTAAAACACGCTTCCTATACCTTTAAAACACGCTTCCTATACGTTTAAAACACGCTTCCTATACGTTTAAAACACGCTTCCTATACCTTTAAAACACGCTTCCTATACCTTTAAACACGCTTCCTATACCTTTAAAACACGCTTCCTATACCTTTAAAACACGCTTCCTATACCTTTAAAACACGCTTCCTATACCTTTTAAAACACGCTTCCTATACCTTAAAACACGCTTCCTATACGTTTACTATACCTTTTAAACACGCTTCCTATACCTTTAAAACACGTTTCCTATACGTTTAAAACACGCTTCCTATACCTTTTAAACACGCTTCCTATACGTTTAAAAACACGCTTCCTATACCTTTAAAACACCTTCCTATACGTTTAAAACACGCTTCCTATACCTTTTAAAACCTTCCTATACGTTTAAAACACGCTTCCTATACCTTTAAAACACGCTTCCTATACCTTTAAACGCTTCCTATACCTTTAAAACACGCTTCCTATACCTTTAAAACACGCTTCCTATACCTTTAAAACACGCTTCCTATACCTTTAAAACACGCTTCCTATACCTTTAAAACACGCTTCCTATACCTTTAAAACACGCTTCCTATACCTTTTAAACACGCTTCCTATACCTTAAAACACGCTTCCTATACGTTTACTATACCTTTTAAACACGCTTCCTATACCTTTAAAACACGTTCCTATACGTTTAAAACACGCTTCCTATACCTTTAAAACACGCTTCCTATACGTTTAAAACACGCTTCCTATACCTTTAAAACACGCTTCCTATACGTTTAAACACGCTTCCTATACCTTTAAAACACGCTTCCTATACGTTTTAAACACGCTTCCTATACGTTTAAAACACGCTTCCTATACGTTTAAAACACGCTTCCTATACCTTTTAAATACGCTCCTATACGTTTAAAACACTTCCTATACCTTTAAACACGCTTCCTATACCTTTTAAATACGCTTCCTATACGTTTTAAACACGCTTCCTATACGTTTACATACCTTTTAAACGCTTCCTATACGTTTTACACCTTCCTATACCTTTTAAACACGCTTCCTATACGTTTAAAACACGCTTCCTATACGTTTACTATACCTTTAAAACACGCTTCCTATACGTTTTAAACACTTCCTATACGTTTTAAACACGCTTCCTATACCTTTAAAACACGTTTCCTATACGTTTAAAACCGCTTCCTATACCTTTAAAACACGCTTCCTATACGTTTACTATACCTTTTAAACACGCTTCCCATACGTTTTAAACACGCTTCCTATACGTTTAAAACACGCTTCCTATACCTTTAAAACACGCTTCCTATACGTTTACTACCTTTTAAACACGCTTCCTATACGTTTAAAACACGCTTCCTATACGTTTTAAACACGCTTCCTATACGTTTAAAACACGCTTCCTATACGTTTAAAACACGCTTCCTATACGTTTACTATACCTTTAAAACACGCTTCCTATACGTTTAAAACACGCTTCCTATACGTTTTAAAACACGCTTCCTATACCTTTAAACACGCTTCCTATACCTTTAAAACACGCTTCCTATACGTTTTAAAACACGCTTCCTATACGTTTAAAACACGCTTCCTATACCTTTAAAACACGCTTCCTATACGTTTAAACACGCTTCCTATACCTTTAAAACGCTTCCTATACGTTTACTATACTTAAAACACGCTTCCTATACGTTTAAACACGCTTCCTATACGTTTAAACACGCTTCCTATACGTTTACTATACGTTTTAAACACGCTTCCTATACGTTTAAAACACGCTTCCTATACGTTTAAAACACGCTTCCTATACGTTTTTAAACACGCTTCCTATACGTTTTAAACACGCTTCCTATACGTTTAAATACGTTTAAAACACGCTTCCTACACGCTTCCTATACGTTTTAAACACGCTTCCTATACGTTTAAAAAACTCACAAACTCTCAGACACTTCATTTATTTTGCTGCTTATAAAAAGACATAGAAATTCACTTTAATAAAAAACAGTTTCAAACATACGGATTAAAGTATTCAGATCATTAAAATAAAACATTTTAACAATACGACCTTTGATCTGATTGGCTCAAACATCCTGAAAACTTTATACAAAACATTTAAACTAAAACTAAATCATTCAAAGCTCGTCACCGTGAATCCAGTGTCAATAAAGTTTTCATCGCAAACTGGTTTCTTTTCTGTGGTTCCTGAACGTCCAATCACAGAGCTCCACATGGCCCTGGCCCCGCCTCCAAAACACGGACTCCAATAAAACAGAAACCACAGAAGAAGACCAGAAATCAACCTGAAGAAGGAGAGGAGGAAGAGGAGGAAGAGGCACTGAGCAGAAAGTCACTCTGGTTAATAAATGGTCCACAGGAAGCGTTAGAGCTGCAGTTTGAGATCATCAGGACTCAGGAAGTGAAGAAGGCACGACTGACGGAAGACCCGTCCAATAACACCTGACCGAGGCCCCGCACCATGTGTTAGGCCCGCCCCTGCAGGTAGGCTTCAGTAGTTGAACTTGACCTCTCGATGTCCGAGATGAGAGTCCTGGCCAGGTAGATCCCCACCATCTGACAACAGGGAAACAGACATGTTATTACACCATCTGACCACAAGGAAACATGTTATTACACCATCTGACCACAGGGAAACATGTTATTACACCATCTGACCACAAGGAAACATGTTATTACACCATCTGACCACAAGGAAACATGTTATTACACCATCTGACCACAGGGAAACATGTTATTACACCATCTGACCACAGGGAAACATGTTATTACACCATCTGACCACAGGGAAACATGTTATTCACCATCTGACCACAGGGAAACATGTTATTACACCATCTGACCACAGGGAAACATGTTATTACACCATCTGACCACAGGGAAACATGTTATTACACCATCTGACCACAAGGAAACATGTTATTACACCATCTGACCACAGGGAAACATGTTATTACACCATCTGACCACAGGGAAACATTTATTACACCATCTGACACAGGGAACATGTTATTACACCATCTGACCACAGGAAACATGTTATTACACATCTGACCACAAGGAAAATGTTTACACCATCTGACCACAGGGAAACATGTTATTACACCATCTGACCACAGGAAACATGTTATTACACCATCTGACACAGGAAACATGTATTACACCATCTGACCACAAGGAAACATGTTATTACACCATCTGACCACAAGGAAATGTTATTACACCATCTGACCACAGGGAAACATGTTATTACACCATCTGACACAGGAAACATGTTATTACACCATCTGACCACAGGAAACATGTTATTACACCATCTGACCACAGGGAAACATGTTATTACACCATCTGACCACAGGGAAACATGTTATTACACCATCTGACACAGGGAAACATGTTTACACCATCTGACCACAGGGAAACATGTTATTACCATCTGACCACAGGGAAACAGACATGTTATTACACCATCTGACCACAGGGAAACATGTTATTACACCATCTGACCACAGGGAAACAGACATGTTATTACACCATCTGACCACAGGGAAACAGACATGTTATTACATGTCTGTTTAGGGGGAACATTTCTTCAAACAGTTTGTATGGAGTAGGGTCTAAGACACAGGTAGACCGTTTAGAAGAATACATAATTGAAGTTAGTTGGTGATTGTCTATTGTAGAGAAGCAGTCTAGGTATATGTCTGGTGTAACAGCCGGTATTAAGGATGGGTGGAGACACCTCAGTGCTGGCTGGGAGGGAGGAGCTTAATTTGGTGTCTATGAGTTATCATTTTTTCATTAAAAAAGTTCATGAAATCATTGCTTCTGAGAGAAATCTGGATAGAAGGTAGAGCCGTCAGCCTGGTGGTAAAAAGACATCTGTACATCAAAAGTGCAGTGTTGTCGGTGCTAATGTGGATGACAACATTTCTGACGTGAGGATGTTTGCTCAAGAGTGATGGGGATCTGTGCAACCAGGTCCAAAACCCTGGCACCGGGAAGCAGTGTGTTGCAGTAGATATAATATTTGGGACTACGGAAACACCAATAACCAGTGAAGCCGCAGGAAGTGGCTTCGGGGTCTGTCCGGTGAAGGCTTTGCAGCCGGACGGTGGAGGGGGCGTGCGGGTTGAACTGCACGGAGCTTGGACGTGAGAAGTCAGAGTGTTATTGAGAGCGACGGTCAGCAGGGCGAGGGTCTGGATACAGCCTTGGAGAGTGGAGGCAGGGCACAACCAGACCTCGCTGACGTGGGTGGAGTATCTGTTGGTCAGTTTCAGGGCCTGAGGTGGGTGAGCTCTCCAAAGTGTTTCCGCCGGCGGGCATCCATCCATGGCTCCTTCTGGCTTGGAGTGGAGCTAACCTTGGGTTTAGCTCCTAGCTGGGACCAGTGGTCTGCTCAAGCTGCTGCGATCTGGTATAACACAGAAGTCCTACCTTCCAACTCGTAGATTGTGGATAATTGCGCTAAACAACAAGCCGGGTTCCGTTCGCCGTAACTTGCAGCTGGTTAACGTGCAGCTGGTTAACTTGCAGCTGGTTAACGTGCAGCTGGTTAACTTGCAGCTGGTTAACGTGCAGCTGGTTAATTTGCAGCTGGTTAACGTGCAGCTGGTTAACTTGCAGCTGGTTAACTTGCAGCTGGTTAACGTGCAGCTGGTTAACTTGCAGCTGGTTAACGTGCAGCTGGTTGACTTGCAGCTGGTTGACTTGCAGCTGGTTAACTTGCAGCTGGTTGACTTGCAGCTGGTTAACGTGCAGCTGGTTGACTTGCAGCTGGTTGACTTGCAGCTGGTTGACTTGCAGCTGGTTGACGTGCAGCTGGTTAACTTGCAGCTGGTTAACGTGCAGCTGGTTGACTTGCAGCTGGTTAACTTGCAGCTGGTTAACGTGCAGCTGGTTGACTTGCAGCTGGTTGACTTGCAGCTGGTTGACTTGCAGCTGGTTGACTTGCAGCTGGTTGACTTGCAGCTGGTTGACTTGCAGCTGGTTAACTTGCAGCTGGTTGACTTGCAGCTGGTTGACGTGCAGCTGGTTGACGTGCAGCTGGTTGACGTGCAGCTGGTTGACTTGCAGCTGGTTGACGTGCAGCTGGTTAACTTGCAGCTGGTTAACTTGCAGCTGGTTGACTTGCAGCTGGTTGACTTGCAGCTGGTTAACTTGCAGCTGGTTGACTTGCAGCTGGTTAACTTGCAGCTGGTTAACTTGCAGCTGGTTAACGTGCAGCTGGTTAACGTGCAGCTGGTTGACTTGCAGCTGGTTGACTTGCAGCTGGTTAACTTGCAGCTGGTTGACTTGCAGCTGGTTGACTTGCAGCTGGTTAACTTGCAGCTGGTTAACTTGCAGCTGGTTCACGTGCAGCTGGTTGACTTGCAGCTGGTTGACTTGCAGCTGGTTAACGTGCAGCTGGTTAACTTGCAGCTGGTTAACTTGCAGCTGGTTGACGTGCAGCTGGTTGACGTGCAGCTGGTTAACTTGCAGCTGGCAGCTGGTTGACGTGCAGCTGGTTGACGTGCAGCTGGTTGACGTGCAGCTGGTTGACGTGCAGCTGGTTGACGTGCAGCTGGTTGACTTGCAGCTGGTTGACGTGCAGCTGGTTGACGTGCAGCTGGTTAACTTGCAGCTGGTTAACTGCAGCTGGTTAACTTGCAGCTGGTTAACTTGCAGCTGGTTAACTTGCAGCTGGTTAACTTGCAGCTGGTTAACTTGCAGCTGGTTAACTTGCAGCTGGTTGACGTGCAGCTGGTTGACTTGCAGCTGGTTACTTGCAGCTGGTTAACTTGCAGCTGGTTAACTTGCAGCTGGTTAACTTGCAGCTGGTTAACTTGCAGCTGGTTGACGTGCAGCTGGTTGACTTGCAGCTGGTTAACGTGCAGCTGGTTAACTTGCAGCTGGCAGCTGGTTGACGTGCAGCTGGTTGACTTGCAGCTGGTTGACTTGCAGCTGGTTAACTTGCAGCTGGTTAACTTGCAGCTGGTTGACGTGCAGCTGGTTGACGTGCAGCTGGTTAACTTGCAGCTGGTTGACTTGCAGCTGTTGACGTGCAGCTGGTTGACTTGCAGCTGGTTGACGTGCAGCTGGTTGACGTGCAGCTGGTTGACGTGCAGCTGGTTAACTTGCAGCTGGTTAACTTGCAGCTGGTTGACTTGCAGCTGGTTGACTTGCAGCTGGTTGACTTGCAGCTGGTTAACGTGCAGCTGGTTAACTTGCAGCTTGTTAACTTGCAGCTGGTAACGTGCAGCTGGTTAACGTGCAGCTGGTTAACGTGCAGCTGGCAGCTGGTTGACTTGCAGCTGGTTGACTTGCAGCTGGTTAACTTGCAGCTGGTTAACTTGCAGCTGGTTAACTTGCAGCTGGTTGACTTGCAGCTGGTTGACTTGCAGCTGGTTGACTTGCAGCTGGTTAACTTGCAGCTGGTTAACTTGCAGCTGGTTGACGTGCAGCTGGTTGACTTGCAGCTGGTTAACTTGCAGCTGGTTAACTTGCAGCTGGTTAACGTGCAGCTGGTTAACGTGCAGCTGGTTAACTTGCAGCTGGTTAACTTGCAGCTGGTTGACGTGCAGCTGGTTAACTTGCAGCTGGTTAACTTGCAGCTGGTTAACGTGCAGCTGGTTAACGTGCAGCTGGTTAACTTGCAGCTGGTTAACGTGCAGCTGGTTAACTTGCAGCTGGTTAACTTGCAGCTGGTTAACTTGCAGCTGGTTAATGTGCAGCTGGTTAACTTGCAGCTGGTTAACGTGCAGCTGGTTAACTTGCAGCTGGTAACTTGCAGCTGGCAGCTGGTTGACTTGCAGCTGGTTGACGTGCAGCTGGTTAACTTGCAGCTGGTTAACTTGCAGCTGGTTAACGTGCAGCTGGTTAACTTGCAGCTGGTTAACGTGCAGCTGGTTGACTTGCAGCTGGTTGACGTGCAGCTGGTTAACTTGCAGCTGGTTAACTTGCAGCTGGTTGACGTGCAGCTGGTTAATGTGCAGCTGGTTAACGTGCAGCTGGTTAACGTGCAGCTGGTTGACGTGCAGCTGGTTGACGTGCAGCTGGTTGACGTGCAGCTGGTTGACGTGCAGCTGGTTGACGTGCAGCTGGTTGACGTGCAGCTGGTTGACGTGCAGCTGGTTGACGTGCAGCTGGTTAACTTGCAGCTGGCTTGAGCAGTGGTTGACTTGCAGCTGGTTGACGTGCAGCTGGTTGACGTGCAGCTGGTTAACTTGCAGCTGGCAGCTGGTTGACTTGCAGCTGGTTAACTTGCAGCTGGTTAACTTGCAGCTGGTTGACGTGCAGCTGGTTAACTTGCAGCTGGTTGACTTGCAGCTGGTTGACTTGCAGCTGGTTGACTTGCAGCTGGTTGACGTGCAGCTGGTTAACTTGCAGCTGGTTAACTTGCAGCTGGCAGCTGGTTGACTTGCAGCTGGTTAACTTGCAGCTGGTTAACTTGCAGCTGGTTAACTTGCAGCTGGTTAACGTGCAGCTGGTTAACGTGCAGCTGGTTAACGTGCAGCTGGTTAACGTGCAGCTGGTTAACGTGCAGCTGGTTAACTTGCAGCTGGTTGACTTGCAGCTGGTTGACTTGCAGCTGGTTGACTTGCAGCTGGTTGACGTGCAGCTGGTTGACGTGCAGCTGGTTGACTTGCAGCTGGTTAACGTGCAGCTGGTTGACTTGCAGCTGGTTGACTTGCAGCTGGTTGACGTGCAGCTGGTTGACGTGCAGCTGGTTAACTTGCAGCTGCAGCTGGTTGACGTGCAGCTGGTTGAGTGCAGCTGGTTGACGTGCAGCTGGTTGACGTGCAGCTGGGACTTGCAGCTGGTTGACGTGCAGCTGGTTGACGTGCAGCTGGTTGACGTGCAGCTGGTTAACTTGCAGCTGTTAACTTGCAGCTGGTTGACTTGCAGCTGGTTGACTTGCAGCTGGTTAACTTGCAGCTGGTTAACTTGCAGCTGGTTAACTTGCAGCTGGTTAACTTGCAGCTGGTTAACGTGCAGCTGGTTGACGTTGCAGCTGGTTGACGTGCAGCTGGTTAACTTGCAGCTGGTTAACTTGCAGCTGGTTGACTTGCAGCTGGTTGACTTGCAGCTGGTTGACTTGCAGCTGGTTAACGTGCAGCTGGTTGACTTGCAGCTGGTTAACGTGCAGCTGGTTAACTTGCAGCTGGTTGACTTGCAGCTGGTTGACTTGCAGCTGGTGACTTGCAGCTGGTTAACGTGCAGCTGGTTAACGTGCAGCTGGTTAACGTGCAGCTGGTTAACTTGCAGCTGGTTGACTTGCAGCTGGTTAACTTGCAGCTGGTTAACGTGCAGCTGGTTAACTTGCAGCTGGTTAACGTGCAGCTGGTTACGTGCAGCTGGTTGACTTGCAGCTGGTTGACTTGCAGCTGGTTAACGTGCAGCTGGTTGACTTGCAGCTGGTTGACTTGCAGCTGGTTAACGTGCAGCTGGTTAACTTGCAGCTGGTTAACGTGCAGCTGGTTAACTTGCAGCTGGTTAACTTGCAGCTGGTTAACTTGCAGCTGGTTGACTTGCAGCTGGTTAACTTGCAGCTGGTTAACGTGCAGCTGGTTAACTTGCAGCTGGTTGACTTGCAGCTGGTTGACTTGCAGCTGGTTAACTTGCAGCTGGTTGACTTGCAGCTGGTTGACTTGCAGCTGGTTGACTTGCAGCTGGTTGACTGCAGCTGGTTGACTTGCAGCTGGTTAACTTGCAGCTGGTTGACGTGCAGCTGGTTAACTTGCAGCTGGTTAACTTGCAGCTGGTTGACTTGCAGCTGGTTAACTTGCAGCTGGTTGACTTGCAGCTGGTTGACTTGCAGCTGGTTAACTTGCAGCTGTTGACTTGCAGCTGGTTGACTTGCAGCTGGTTAACTTGCAGCTGGTTGACTTGCAGCTGGTTAACTTGCAGCTGGTTAACTTGCAGCTGGTTAACGTGCAGCTGGTTGACGTGCAGCTGGTTGACTTGCAGCTGGTTGACTTGCAGCTGGTTAACTTGCAGCTGGTTGACTTGCAGCTGGTTGACTTGCAGCTGGTTGACTTGCAGCTGGTTGACTTGCAGCTGGTTTGGTGACTTGCAGCTGGTTAACTTGCAGCTGGTTAACTTGCAGCTGGTTAACGTGCAGCTGGTTAACGTGCAGCTGGTTAACGTGCAGCTGGTTAACTTGCAGCTGGTTGACTTGCAGCTGGTTGACTTGCAGCTGGTTGACTTGCAGCTGGTTGACTTGCAGCTGGTTAACGTGCAGCTGGTTAACGTGCAGCTGGTTGACTTGCAGCTGGTTGACTTGCAGCTGGTTAACGTGCAGCTGGTTAATTGCAGCTGGTTGACGTGCAGCTGGTTAACTTGCAGCTGGTTGACGTGCAGCTGGTTGACGTGCAGCTGGTTGACGTGCAGCTGGTTGACGTGCAGCTGGTTAACGCAGCTGGTTGACGTGCAGCTGGTTGACGTGCAG
>JAAOOA010001610.1:67500-80000 GCA_012861695.1 Trematomus loennbergii
TGTTCACCACTGAGTCCTGAAACAGAGAGAAGAGGGGCATCTGTAACGATCTGCAGATGTGTAACGATCTGCAGATGTGTAACGATCTGCAGATGTGTAACGATCTGGAGATGTGTAACGATCTGCAGATGTGTAACGATCTGCAGATGTGTAACGATCTGCAGATGTGTAACGATCTGGAGATGTGTAACGATCTGCAGATGTGTAACAGGTAGGTCAGCTGATGATCTGGACTCACTGAGGGTCGGCGTTGCAGCAGGAGAAAGGGACCCCACACTTCTCTCTGCTGCGATGCGTCCCGTTGCAGCTGAAGTACACGTTCTGGTCCCAGTCGTCCGGTTCCTGCGCTCCACAGCAGTGGTTCTGTGGGACAGAGCAGAAGCTGAGGGTTCCTGCAGAGGTTCTGTGGGAGAACCACAGATCTTTACTCAGAAAGTTAACAGCCATTACCATCCTCTGCAGGGAGTCGATGAGGTTCTGCAGGTCGATGTCGTCTCGGTACGCTTTGACGTTCGCCAGGAAGAAGTCGTTGATCCAATCTCTTACCTGACTCTGGAAAACCACCGCTAGCACCGCCGCCGTTAGCTCCAGCACGAAGATGAAGCCGATCACACCCGAAAACTGTCCGAGAAACACCAACACCATTCCAACATTTAACGTACAAACTTCAGCAGACAGATGTTTCTAACGTACAAACTTCAGCAGACAGATGTTTTTTAACGTACAAACTTCAGCAGACAGATGTTTCTAACGTACAAACTTCAGCAGACAGATGTTTCTAACGTACAAACTTCAGCAGACAGATGTTTCTAACGTACAAACTTCAGCAGACAGATGTTTTCTCTCAGAGCTCCCACGCAGCCGGCGAAGCACAGATGAAAGTGACCCCTCCAACCACCAGAACCAGCCAGACCGGGTCGAACCCGTGAAGCTGGGTCACCTGGGTCAGATCCAGCAGGACTCCCTGGAAACCACAACACACTTAATATCATGTGATAGCATATATATATATTATATATATATATATATATATATATATATATATTATATATATATATGATCTGTGAAATTACATTAATATGTATAAGTAGTTTTTCTTATGGGAACAACTGCATAATGTGTAAATTAGAGATAAAGATGGTCAGTATTATTTCTGAGTGTGTCGGCACCTTCTCACTCCAGGCCCAGAAACCAGCGGCGATAAAAGCAGCTCCTGCCAGCTGCAACACAAACACCCAGAGATTAGTCAGGCCAGAAAACAGAGACTCGGGCTGAGGGAACGTCAGGTGAACAGGTGAACAGGTGAACAGGTGTACATGTGAACAGGTGAACAGGTGTACATGTGAACAGGTGTACAGGGGAACAGGTGTACATGTGAACAGGTGAACAGGGGAACAGGTGAACAGGTGAACAGGTGAACAGTGTACATGTGAACAGGTGAACAGGTGAACAGGTGAACAGGTGTACAGGTGAACAGGTGAACAGGTGAACAGGTGAACAGGTGTACATGTGAACAGGTGAACAGGTGAACAGGTGAACAGGTGAACAGGTGTACATGTGAACAGGTGTACAGGTGAACAGGTGAACAGGGGAACAGGTGTACATGTGAACAGGTGTACAGGTGAACAGGTGTACATGTGAACAGGTGAACAGGTGTACAGGTGAACAGGTGTACAGGTGAACAGGTGTACATGTGAACAGGTGTACATGTGAACAGGTACTCACCCAGAAGATGATGTTGTAGCTGAACATGAGGTATTTGTAGCAGCAGCTGACCTCAGCACTGTCATATCGATAGTAATACATCTGTCAGAACAAACAGCAGATATTAATGGGGATGCACAGATACCACTAGTATTCAGACCGAGTACAAGCACAAGTACTTACATGTGGGTGCAAGTACTTACATGTGGGTGCAAGTACTTAGATGTGGGTGCAAGTACTTACATGTGGGTGCAAGTACTTAGATGTGGGTGCAAGTGCTTACATGTGGGTACAAGTACTTACATGTGGGTGCAAGTACTTACATGTGGGTGCAAGTACTTAGATGTGAAGTACTTACATGTGGGTACAAGTACTTAGATGTGAAGTACTTACATGTGGGTACAAGTACTTACATGTGGGTGCAAGTACTTAGATGTGAAGTACTTACATGTGGGTGCAAGTACTTACATGTGGGTGCAAGTACTTACATGTGGGTGCAAGTACTTACATGTGGGTGCAAGTACTTAGATGTGAAGTACTTACATGTGGGTACAAGTACTTAGATGTGAAGTACTTACATGTGGGTACAAGTACTTAGATGTGAAGTACTTACATGTGGGTGCAAGTACTTAGATGTGAAGTACTTACATGTGGGTACAAGTACTTAGATGTGATACAAAATAATAAATGTGGATGTGAGATTAGAGAGCACTCAGTACAGATGGCGTTCACACCGGAATAAATTCCCTGAGGGAAGATTACGCAAATGAGCGGCTGACGTCACTTCTTCTTCTTCTTCTGCTTTGGGTTTACTGGCAGGCCTCAAACCACTTCACGGCGTATACTGCCACCCGGAGTCCCCGGCAGGAAGTCCCCGGAGTTGGGGAAGGCTTCAGTAGAAGCTGCTGGGACTCCCAGCAGCTTCTACTGAAGCCTTCAGAGGAAATCTCCAGAACGCCGACACCTCCTCATCTCCACCGCTCCCATGCTTTATTTTGTGTTGCCATAAGTTAGTCTCTCTGCGTTGGTGCGCTGGGCGAATGCTAATGCTAATAATGCTAATGCCAGGATAATAAAATGGCGGCTCTACAAAACATTTCAGAGTTGTACGGGGCGTGGTTTGCAATCCGCCCAGCCAATCAGAACTGGGGCGCTTTTCCCCAGGAGAGTACCATCTCTCAGCAGGCACTGAACATGGGGGTAAAAGTACTCTTTTTGGTGTGAACGCGACATAAGGGGTACTAACGGAACTAAACGTGAAAAGTACGGGGAAAAGTACTCCGGTGTGAACGCGGCTAATGTGAGGCTGAACAAAAGGACCGTTTGACTATGTAAATGTAGTATTTTAAAAAACCAAAACATTTACTGACTTTTTTAGGATAGCTTAAAGTAATGTTGTAAAATTACAACCGGGGCCTTACAGGGTTAAGGGCTATTGTTTATTGTTATTTACTTTAAGATGTTTATTCTTAACTAATAATTTAATTTAAAAACTCTTATTTAAATGATGTGTGTGTGTCTCTGTATTGCTGATGACACACTGAGAGAGCTCAGAGTGCTGCTGATCACCAGAAGCTAAACCGTCTGCACTACATTTGTATAATGTAAGCTTCGTTGTTACTTTGCGGGAATACGAAAAAAATAGTTAGATATACTGAATATTATTTGATCTATTCCACCACTTAATCCCAAATAATGTACAGGTGTGTTTGTAGGTGCCTTAAATAACCCCTTATTTTATAGTGAGATGTATTTTTATGTTCATATAATAGTGATTTCAATGCCACCCAAAATGATCACTGGTTCCATCCTGGCCACCCACTGAAAATGTCCTGGCTCCGCCACTGGTTGTTACACGGCTTATACTCAATTCTGATTCCGTGAATGTTTCCAGAAGTTATTATTATTAATACTTGATGACAGACATCAAGGACGACAGAGTGACGTCATCCTGTTAGAGATCCTCTGATAAACCACCGGTCACTGCGCCTGGTTCCGGATACAGACCGTTACCGACCGTTACGACCGTTAGTGATGGTTACCGACCGTTAGTGACCGTTAACGACCGTTTCCGTTAGTGACCGTTACCGACCGTAAGTGACGGTCTTCTGAGGAGTCAGTTGGTTCAGAGACCGGAAACACAGCTAACAGGCTAATGCTAACTGAGAGAGCAGAAACGTCTCTCTTCAGATAGATACCTGTCTTCATTAATATATCTGTGTAATATCTGTGTAATAACTCTGTAATAAAGAATGACATCTGACGAACCTTCTTCTTCTTTTGCTGAAAACAAACTCTTCTTCTTCCGCTGAAAACAAACTCTTCTTCTTCTGCTTCCACAAACAAAACACTGCTCTTCTTCTTCTGCTGCTGTATTGCGGCAAAGTGAAGGCGGTGCTCTGCTGCCCCCCACCGGTCAGAGGTGGTAAAGGCAGGGCGTCATTTCAAATGCTGTTTAGATATGATTACAAAGCTTTATTTGAAGCTACCTTTGGTAAACCTCGTTAGCAAGTATAAGTATTATATCATTATTATTATTATTATTATTATTATTATGGTTATTATTTGTATTATTATTATTATAAATATTTGTATTATTAATATTATTTTTTTTTTTTAAATGTTATCTGTAACTAGGGCTCAGCTGTGTAACGATCACGTGGTTGCCATGGCAGCAGATTGCCTCCACACAGAGATGATCTGTTGCCATGGAGACTGTGACCTGATGTTCTCGGTCACAGTCTGAAGAAAACAAACAAATTATTATTTATAAACAACATGACGACCTGTGTGTGTGTGTGTGGTGTGTGTGTGTGTGTGTGGTGTGTGTGTGTGTGTGTGTGTTGTGTGTGTGTGTGTGTGGTGTGTGTGTGTGTGTGTGTGTGGGAGTGTATCCACTGATGGTAGATTGACCCCCAGGTGAGGTCAACAGAAACACCACCGGGGCCCTTTCTCATTTCAAAGATTTCCCCTCCTCGACTCCTCGGCCGCTTCTCAATCTCGAGGAAACTGGCTTCCAAGCCAATATTTCAAGGATGCTACGTCATCAAGTGGCGCAGCAGGACCGTTCCAATCTCCAGCATACTTGGAATTCCACCGAGGCCGCGTCCTTGGTTTGGGAGAAATTTCGAGGCTGCACATGGGTAGACTTCGCATACTTAAAATCCCCACAATGCTTTGCGCACGGACCAATTTCCCCAAATCTGTGGCGGAAAATGTAAGGCGGGGCCTCTCATATGACGCACACCTGCACACTTGCTAGCCTGTTCCACTCTTCGTTTTCCGAATGCCAGGAAGTATTCTTGCCTAGCTTCTGAAGGAAGTGACTCGGAAGACATGTGCTACCAAGCAAGCGTACTCGCGATTGAGAAACGGCCCTCGACTCCTCGGCCCTCCGGTAGTGACCCGGAAATGTATTTCAGCGCGCCATGTTGAAGGACATCTCATTTCTCTAAATGCACATCGAGGACCGAGCATCGAGCGTGGAGGAGGCTCTCTGGAGGAGCTCTAACCGAGGAGACACTGATGGGTCCTCCACAGTCCTCCACGGCTCCTTCGTGGATGCATTTCCGGGAACAGAGATGTTTCAAAGAGTCGTGACGCACGGCCGGACTGATCTCAGCCAATCACAGCTCTGCATGCATCCCCTGGATATTATTTTATTAACTGCTTTCATCGTGACGCGATGTTTCCAGAGAGAACAGCTGTGAGGTCCGTGCAGAAAGCAGAGCAGTGTGTATCATATATATCACCCAGTATAACAGGCCTACTCTCTCTGCTTTAGTTTAGTAGATATCTACAAACTAAGAGTCCAGATGTTTCTAAAACCATTTAGTGCTTCACAAAATAAAATGAGTCTGCCTGAGAGGGGTCTGCCTGAGAGGGGTCTGCCTGAGAGGGGTCTGCCTGAGAGGGGTCTGCCTGAGAGGGGTCTGCCTGAGAGGGGTCTGCCTGAGCGGGGTCTGCCTGAGCGGGGTCTGCCTGCAGGCCTCCACTCTCAGGACACCTCCACTGTCAGTACAGGAAGTGACGATTCTGACGAGCACGTTTTTTCCCGCCCCCGAAGGACCCGTCTGATGGAAGTTTTTGCAAATCAGTAAGGTAAGGTGCGTGACCTGTTTGCACTATCCAAAACAATGAATGCAGTCTATTGTTTCGCAGACAAAACAACATTTATCGATATAATATATATATACTTGCAGAGCATATAATTTGCTTATCATACGCCACCTATGACGCTATGCACTGATGGCGCTATGCACCGATGCCGCTATGCACCGATGGCGCTATGCACCGATGCCGCTATGCACCGATGGTGCTATGCACCGATGGCGCTATGCACCGATGGCGCTATGCACCTATGACGCTATGCACCGATGGTGCTATGCACCGATGGCGCTATGCACCGATGGCGCTATGCACCGATGGCGCTATGCACCTATGACGCTATGCACCGATGGTGCTATGCACCGATGGCGCTATGCACCGATGGCGCTATGCACCGATGCCGCTATGCACCTATGACGCTATGCACCGATGCCGATATGCACTCGGCGCTATGCACTCGGCGCTATGCACTCGGCGCTATGCACCGATGCCGCTATGCACCGATGGTGCTATGCACCGATGGCGCTATGCACCGATGGCGCTATGCACCTATGACGCTATGCACCGATGGTGCTATGCACCGATGGTGCTATGCACCGATGGCGCTATGCACCGATGGCGCTATGCACCGATGCCGCTATGCACCGATGCCGATATGCACTCGGCGCTATGCACTCGGCGCTATGCACTCGGCGCTATGCACCGATGCCGCTATGCACCGATGCCGCTATGCACCGATGGCGCGTCTCAATATCATCAGCGGTAAAAAAAAAAACGTTGACGCAGATGGAAGGCAATTTAATGCACTCATTTACCGAGACATGGGAAACTGAGCACAAGTTTGTGATGAATGGAGACAAGCCGGTATGTCTTATTTGCTACAAGGCAGTGGCATTGCGTGAGAAACCTTAAGTAACCTTGCGTGTGTGTGTGTGTGTGTGTGTGTGTGTGTGTGTGTGTGTGTGTGTGTGTGTGTGGTGTGTGTGTGTACATACATGCCGATGTTCAAGCATGTGTTTTTGTTACTGAACTAATTTCTTTCATAAATTGTGCAATAGTTGTTCACTTGAATGTCTGCTTTCACAGCTAGTTATTAATTACGTTATCACTGAAACCAATAATAATCGAATGCAGAGGCAATTGTGTAATGTGAAAGATATATATTTATATAGTCTTTTTACGTTGTTAGCTAAGTGTTTGTGTAAAGAGGTTAGCAAGGGGAGGTCTGCATGTGTTGTTGTTGGCAATGACACTGACGTCTTTTAAAAGAAGAGATAATACAGATTAAAAGTGTTTCTATCGTTTCTGGCCGTTAGTTGTAGAATGTGATGTGTAGTGAAATGAGCTGTTTTCACACAGCGTGCAAAGACTGGCCGTATGAAGTATTGTTTTAATTGAAGTTTTAGTCTATAACCATTTTGTAACATTTGTTCCTGTTTGTTGTAGATGCATCTTTCAATCCTCTGTGGCACGGCAAAGCCTGCAGTGAAACGCTGCACAACTGTTCCACTGTCCTTTGGGCCCCACATTCAAACCCTGCGCACCATCCCGACTCGAGAAGCACTTGGAAGTGCACTTCAAAGATGGCATAATGTTTAAAGGTAACACACACATATACTGAAACATATTTGTTCTTGTTTCGTGTCTGTCATTGGCAAACTTATTTTCTTGACTTTCTCTTAGATATGGCAACCTGCAAAGTGCCATTTAACCTGCAATCTGCAAAGTGCCATTTAACCTGCAATCTGCAAAGTGCCATTTAACCTGCAATCTGCAAAGTGCCATTTAACCTGCAGAGACGTGGCTCACTTCCATTGCCCTCAATGTGCAAAACAATTTGAAGAAGAGGAGATATGGAGGTGCACCTGGAGGCTTGCCACACGTTGCCATCAGCTTCTGAACCTTGCCCTGGTCCATCCTCTTCCTCTTCCTCAACCCAACACATCAGCTGTGCTCTCCTGCTTCCATCACGTGTCCCCCACTCCCGGCTTGATTGCAAAAGTGGCGAGCCCTTGGTGTGCACATCATGCACCATACACGCAAACCACGAACAGAGGCATTCAAAGTTACATTGGAGTGTGATTACAAAGCCTGTACTTTTTAAAGTATAATGTTGTATCAGTACTTCTACTTTTACCAAATGATTTACTACTTAAGTAAAGAGTGTGTACTTTTGCCACCTCTGATGGTGTGTGTTGTGCATGAAAGAGGACTATTGATCATTTGGATAGCTTCCTGTTTAGATCTTCATACAGCTGTGTTTTTCATTCTAGAAACCTTTCACAGTCAATAAATCCTGGACCGTGGAAAGAGACGACTGGTTTGGAAATAGAGGTAATAGTATACAATTTGTATCATTTGTATTCAACAGAAATGTCAAACCATAACAAAACAACTGTCTTTCTGACATGCTCGGGTTTCCCCAGGCAGCTATGGGAATGACTGTGGCACCTTCATGTTGATGCTAGGCTACATTATTGGTCTGATTTCATTCTCTGTTGTTTTTAAGATAATAACATTAAATAATATATGTTCTTTCATAGTATGCCCTTTACACCGTACTAGGTGCACCCTATGGTTTCACTATTGTAAGTTGATCTGGTTTTAAAGTAAACTCAAAATCCCATTATGACATTTAACCTGACATACAGTGATCATATATTTCTTTCCTTGTTTAGATTGACAGGCCAGCTTTGCATGGTGTGTCATGCTGATGGAGAACTCAGACCTCGGAAGGTGAGACCACTAAAATGTTGACGTTTGATTAACTTTGAAATGGTTAAAAAACACAATGTTATACCTACAGTACCTTTCTTTCTTTGTTTAACCCTTTTTATTTGAGTCATGGCAAAATGTTTGCCCACTGGACGGAGACATCTGAAGCCCTCCTGCGAGGTGAGGTGCCTCCAGTGTTCAGAGTGAGGAAGAGGAGGGTGGATGACATCACTGAGCTCAGATTTGTATTGCAATCTATTTCACTTAAGTTGTGTTTGTATCTACTCTCACACTAAAGTTTCAATGTCATTATTTCTTTCACCACTGTCTTTAAAAAGATATGTATTTTGTCAATATTTACTGCATTTATTCTTCCTGGTGGAATCAGTATTTAGGACGATCTTGGAGGACAGTCCTTAAACTAAAGAATCTGTTGAAAATAGCATACTTTACTAAAAGTATGGTGGTTCATGGCAATAGTCCCTTGTATTTTGAACATTCAAAGTTTTTTAGTTTTTTAGAAAGAGGAGCAACTTCAGCCTCGTCCAGCTGATCAGAAAGATGTGGAGAAAACAATGGAAGCGCTAGGCTTGTTTACTAGTTCTATCATATCCAAGGAGGACGCCCTTTCCTTGGGTTAGTCTGCCAAAAAGCTGCTTAATATGTATCAGTGGGTATGATATATGTTCTCTCTCTTTTCCGTAGCCCACATCTAAGATCGTGCAGGACTACAAGAAGGCAGCAGAGTGGCTGGTGCACCAGGGTGCATTTGCCCGATGCAGGGAGCATGGGGGAAGCACAACTCACAGAGGCTGTCAAGCTTTGGGAGGAAAAACCTGAGGAATGTGACGAGGATGAGAGGAGGCAATCTTGAGCCATTCAAGTTTAGGTTTGAACATATGGAAGACATGTGGACCTTCTTAAACGAGATCAGAGACAAAAGAGGGTATCTGGCATTCTGCAAATGCATTTCTGTAGTTTGAATAAAGGGCAACAGGAAGTTGGAACACTTTGTCCACCTTGATGATACCATGAGCACCACAGAGGAACAAAGGGCAACAGGAAGTTGGAACACTTTGTCCACCTGATGATACCATGAACACACAGAGGAATAAAGGGCAACAGGAAGTTGGAACACTTTGTCCACCTTGATGATACCATGAGCACCACAGAGGAATAAAGGGCAACAGGAAGTTGGAACACTTTGTCTACCTTGATGATACCATGAGCACCACAGAGGAACAAAGGGCAACAGGAAGTCGGAACACTTTGTCCACCTTGATGATACCATGAGCCACCACAGAGGAACAAAGGGCAACAGGAAGTTGGAACACTTGTCCACCTTGATGATACCATGAACACCACAGAGGAACAAAGGGAACAGGAAGTTGGAACACTTGTCCACCTTGATGATACCATGAACACCACAGAGGAACAAAGGGCAACAGGAAGTTGGAACACTTTGTCACCTTGATGATACCATGAGCACCACAGAGGAACAAAGGGCAACAGGAAGTTGGAACACTTGTCCACCTTGATGATACCATGAACACCACAGAGGAACAAAGGGCAACAGGAAGTTGGAAACACTTTGTCCACCTGATGATACCATGAACACCACAGAGGAACAAAGGGCAACAGGAAGTTGGAACACTGTGTCCACCTTGATGATACCATGAACACCACAGAGGAACAAAGGGCAACAAGAAGTTGGAACACTTGTCCACCTTGATGATACCATGAGCACCACAGAGGAACAAAGGGCAACAGGAAGTTGGAAACACTTTGTCCACCTTGATGATACCATGAACACCACAGAGGAACAAAGGGCAACAGGAGTTGGAACACTTTGTCCACCTTGATGATACCATGAACACCACAGAGGAACAAAGGGCAACAAGAAGTTGGAACACTTTGTCCACCTTGATGATACCATGAGCACCACAGAGGAACAAAGGGCAACAGGAAGTTGGAACACTTTGTCCACCTTGATGATACCATGAGCAACAGAGGAACAAAGGGCAACAGGAAGTTGGAACACTTTGTCCACCTTGATGATACCATGAACACCACAGAGGAACAAAGGGCAACAGGAAGTCGGAACACTTTGTCCACCTTGATGATACCATGAGCACCACAGAGGAACAAAGGGCAACAGGAAGTTGGAACACTTTGTCCACCTTGATGATACCATGAAACACCACAGAGGAACAAAGGGCAACAGGAAGTTGGAACACTTTGTCCACCTTGATGATACCATGAGCACCACAGAGGAACAAAGGCAACAGGAAGTTGGAACACTTTGTCCACCTTGATGATACCATGAACACCACAGAGGAACAAAGGGCAACAGGAAGTTGGAACACTTTGTCCACCTTGATGATACCATGAGCACCACAGAGGAACAAAGGGCAACAGGAAGTTGGAACACTTTGTCCACCTTGATGATACCATAGCCTCGTCTCAATACCCCTCCTCGACTCTCCTTTCCCTCACTCGCGTCCCTTCCTTGCGTCTTAGCTCCTCCTCCGTAAGATGTGAGCGAGAGACACGAGGAGGTGACGGAGGACAGAGGAGTCCTCAGGTATTAATTGGGATGTCCTCGTTCACTGAAACGTCACTCTTAAACGACGTCTGTTAATGAGACATGTGCACAGCTGTATCCCCTCTCATCGGGCTTAACTGAATAACCTTTAGAACCTTTTGAACCTTTAGAACCGGCCCATTTGTTGTTAAATATGTATTTAAATGATGAATCTTTCTCTTGTTAGTCAAGGAATTCAATGTATGATGGTTGGTCCTGCTTTTGTGTTCCGTTTTGGTGTAAAATACATTTCAATAAAATTATAATGATAATAATGTGAAAGCCTTTACTCTGAACATGTGTGTCCTGTAGATCCCCACATTCACCACAAACACACATTCAGGACTGTGCATTTTAATAATGTACTACTCAATATTTTAACACAAAACAAAACAATAATTGTTATTTATCAAGATCTAGCCATTTATGAAATAGCTTCTTAATAGCTATGTTTTAGTGACATTCAAGATCTTTAAACATGACTTAAATTGTTAGTATAACCTTAAGAAATGAATTGCACATAATAATTCCCACGGAGCTGTGAGACACTTATACATTATGTGACGCTTTCCACTCATTCTTCCAGTTCTCCGTTTTCCTCTCTTGAAACGACCAGCTGTGAAGGTGGGGGCGGGCCAGCTGTGAAGGTGGGGGCGGGCCAGCTGTGAAGGTGGGGCGGGGCTTGTATACGCGAGTAGTGAAAACACTTCCGCGTAGTCTGCTCTCGTGTATCCTCTCTTCGTCTCCTCCCGCCCCCCTCCTCCCTCACCCCTCCTCGACTCCTCCGTGTGCATTTCAGCTATTGGGACGTCCTTCAAAATGGCGTGGCTTGATCGATTTCCAGGTCAAGTCCCGGAGGAGGGGAAGAGAGGAGTCGAGGAGGGGTATTGGGATGAGGCTCATGAACACCACAGAGGAATAAAGGGCAACAGGAAGTTGGAACACTTTGTCCACCTTGATGATACCATGAACACCACAGAGGAACAAAGGGCAACAGGAAGTTGGAACACTTTGTCCACCTTGATGATACCATGAGCACCACAGAGGAACAAAGGGCAACAGGAAGTTGGAACACTTTGTCCACCTTGATGATACCATGAAACCACAGAGAACAAAGGGCAACAGGAAGTTGGAACACTTTGTCCACCTTGATGATACATGAACACCACAGAGAACAAAGGGCAACAGGAAGTTGGAACACTTTGTCCACCTTGATACCATGAACACCACAGAGGAACAAAGGGCAACAGAGAAGTTGGAACACTTTTGTCCACCTTGATGATACCATGAACACCACAGAGGAACAAAGGGCAACAGGAAGTTGGAACACTTTGTCCACCTTGATGATACCATGAGCACCACAGAGAACAAAGGGCAACAGGAAGTTGGA
>JAAOOA010001610.1:82500-87500 GCA_012861695.1 Trematomus loennbergii
GAGAGAGAGAGAGACAGGTGAGGGGGGGGCAGAGAGAGGCGTGAAAGAGAGAGACAGGTGAGGTAAGGGGAGGACAAGTGAGAGAGAGAGAGACAGGTGAGGGGGGGGCAGAGAGAGGGTGAAAGGAGAGACAGGTGAGGTAAGGGGAGGGACAAGTGAGAGAGAGAGAGACAGGTGAGGGGGGGCAGAGAGAGGGGTGAAAGAGAGAGACAGGTGAGGTAAGGGGAGGGACAAGTGAGAGAGAGAGAGACAGGTGAGGTAAGGGGAGGGACAAGTGAGAGAGAGAGAGACAGGTGAGGGGGGGGCAGAGAGAGGGGTGAAAGAGAGAGACAGGTGAGGTAAGGGAGGGACAGGTGAGAGAGAGAGAGACAGGTGAGGTAGGGGGAGGGACAGGTGAGGGGGGGCAGAGAGAGGGGTGAAAGAGAGAGACAGGTGAGGTAAGGGGAGGGACAAGTGAGAGAGAGAGACAGGTGAGGGGGGCAGAGAGAGGGGTGAAAGAGAGAGACAGGTGAGGTAAGGGGAGGGACAGGTGAGAGAGAGAGAGAGAGACAGGTGAGGTAGGGGGAGGGACAGGTGAGGGGGGGCAGAGAGAGGGGTGAAAGAGAGAGACAGGTGAGGTAAGGGGAGGGACAGGTGAGAGAGAGAGAGACAGGTGAGGTAGGGGGAGGGACAGGTGAGAGAGAGAGGACAGGTGAGGTGGGGGAGGGACAGGTGAGGGGGGGCAGAAAGAGGGGTGAAAGAGAGAGACAGGTGTGGGAGAGAGAGAGAGACAGGTGAGGTAAGGGGAGGGACAGGTCAGGGAGAGAGAGAGACAGGTGTGGGAGAGAGAGAGAGACAGGTGAGGGAGAGAGAGACAGGTGAGGGAGAGAGAGACAGGTGAGGGAGAGAGAGAGACAGGTGGGAGAGAGAGAGAGACAGGTGAGGGAGAGAGAGACAGGTGAGGGAGAGAGAAACAGGTGAGGGAGAGAGACAGGTGAGAGAGAGACAGGTGAGGGAGAGAGAGAGACAGGTGAGGGAGAGAGACAGGTGAGGGAGAGAGAGAGACAGGTGTGGGAGAGAGAGAGAGACAGGTGAGGGAGAGAGAGACAGGTGAGGGAGAGAGAGAGAGACAGGTGAGGGAGAGAGAGACAGGTGAGGAGAGAGAGAGACAGGTGAGGGAGAGAGAGAGAGAGAGACAGGTGAGGGAGAGAGAGAGAGAGACAGGTGAGGGAGAGAGAGAGAGAGAGAGAGAGACAGGTGAGGGAGAGAGAGAGACAGGTGAGGGGGTACGTACTGAGATGGCGTTGATCCGGTGTGGGTCCAATGCTCGGCGCTGTGAGTGTGAGGCGGGTCGCCGGCTCCGCCCCCCCGCAGGTTGCTGTTCATCAAGGTGTTCATATCAAACACCCCCAGCAGCAGCATGCGGGCCATCGCCGTGGGAGACACCGCCTGATTGGCTGCCTGCCAGGAGCTGACGTCACAGAGGACTCCAGAGCCCGGGTACACCTCTACCTGCCTTACCTGCACAGGTAGACCAGACCAGGGAGGGGTTAGATTACCAGCAGGACCCTAATGAGGGGGTAAAGAGCTGCAGGCACGTGAATGTATGGCTAACGAGGTCTTAACGAGGTCTTAACGAACAGTTACGGAGGTCTTAACGAGGTCTACACAAACAGTAAACGAGGTCCTAACGAGGTGTTCATAAACAGTTAACGAGGTGTTCATAAACAGTTAACGAGGTCCTAACGAGGTGTTCATAAACAGTTAACGAGGTCCTAACGAGGTCTTCATAAACAGTTAACGAGGTCCTAACGAGCTTAATCCAACAATATTAACCTCATCATTGGAGTCTGTCTGGAGTGTTGTTATATTATGATGTAATAAGACTTCGTGCGATACCTGTCCGTCCAGGTGTGCGGCGGTGCACTGGCTCTCTGAGCAGCTCCTCCTCAGCTCCTCCATATCGGTCTGTCTGCAGAGAGGAGCCTCCTCCCCCATGTGGCTCCCCAGGGGGGGGCCCTCCTCCTCCCCCCCCCAGGACAGCTGGTCCACCTGCGGGCTGAATCCTGCATCCTGATTGGGCGGTGCGTGCTGCTGCGAGTAGGGGGGTAATCGTCGCCCCTGCCTGTTGCCATGGAGACAGAGTGATGGCCGTTGCCCAACGTCTGCCACATGGTGGACAGGAGCCCGGGGATCTCTGGGAAATGCAAGGCAAGGCAAGTTTCTTTATACAGCACCTTTCAACACAAGGCAATTCAATGTGCTTACACAAAATGAAAGACATTCAGAAAATGGCTTTTAAAATCAGTCATTAAAAAGAAAGATAATCAAATAAACATTAAAGAAAAAATACATGGATAAAAGTTACAGTGCAGTTTAAGATGTGAATAGTTCAATTAAAAGCAGCAGCAAAAAGAAAAGTCTTCAGCCTGGATTTAAAAGTAGTCTTCGTTGCAGCGGACCTGCAGGTTTCTGGGAGTTTGTTCCAGATGTTTGGAGCATGATAACTGAACTTCTCCAGGTTTAGTTCTGACTCTGGGGACAGAAAGCTGACCAGTCCCTGAAGACCTGAGAGATCTGGATGGTTCATCATTTTGTCAATGAGGAACCAGTGTAAAGACTTCAGAACTGGACTGATCCACTTTCTTAGTGTTAGTGAGGAACCAGTGTAAAGACTTCAGAACAGGACTGATCCACTTTCTTAGTGTCAGTGAGGAACCAGTGTAAAGACTTCAGAACTGGACTGATCCACTTTCTTAGTGTAGTGAGGAACCAGTGTAAAGACCTCAGAACTGGACTGATCCACTTTCTTAGTGTCAGTGAGGAACCAGTGTAAAGACTTCAGAACAGGACTGATCCACTTTCTTAGTGTCAGTGAGGAACCAGTGTAAAGACTTCAGAACTGGACTGATCCACTTTCTTAGTGTTAGTGAGGAACCAGTGTAAAGACTTCAGAACTGGACTGATCCACTTTCTTAGTGTCAGTGAGGAACCAGTGTAAAGACTTCAGAACTGGACTGATCCACTTTCTTAGTGTCAGTGAGGAACCAGTGTAAAGACTTCAGAACTGGACTGATCCACTTTCTTAGTGTTAGTGAGGAACCAGTGTAAAGACTTCAGAACTGGACTGATCCACTTTCTTAGTGTCAGTGAGGAACCAGTGTAAAGACTTCAGAACTGGACTGATCCACTTTCTTAGTGTCAGTGAGGAACCAGTGTAAAGACTTCAGAACAGGACTGATCCACTTTCTTAGTGTCAGTGAGGAACCAGTGTAAAGACTTCAGAACTGGACTGATCCACTTTCTTAGTGTTAGTGAGGAACCAGTGTAAAGACTTCAGAACAGGACTGATCCACTTTCTTAGTGTTAGTGAGGAACCAGTGTAAAGACTTCAGAACTGGACTGATCCACTTCTTAGTGTCAGTGAGGAACCAGTGTAAAGACTTCAGAACAGGAGTGATGTGATCCACTTTCTTAGTGTTAGTGAGGACTCGAGCAGCGGCGTTCTGAATTAGCTGCAGCTTTCTAATAGATTTTTTAGTGAGGCCTGTAAAGACACCATTGCAGTAGTCGAGTCTACTGAAGATAAAAGCATGGACAAGTTTTTCCAAATCCTGCTGTGACATTAGTCCTTTAATCCTAGATATGTTCTTTAGGTGATAGTAGGCTGATTTAGTAACTGTTTTAATGTGACTGTTGAAACTCAGGTCAGAGTCCATGACTACACCTAGATTTCTGGCTTTATCTGTTGTTTTGAACATTGCAGACTGAAGCTCAGCGCTAACTTTTATACGTTCTGCCTTGGCTCCAAAAACCATTACCTCAGTTTTATCTTTGTTTAATTGGAGAAAGTTCTGACACATCCAGTCATTGATTTGTTCAATGCACTTACTCAGTGTTTGAATTGGAGCATAATCTCCTGGTGAAATTGTTACGTAAATTTGTGTGTCATCCGCATAGCTATGGTAACTTTTGTTGTTTTTCATTATCTGAGCCAGTGGTAGCATGTAGATGTTAAAGAGAAGAGGCCCCAAGATGGAGCCTTGAGGTACCCCACATGTCATATTTGTCAACTCAGATGTGTATTTACCTATAGAAACAAAGTTTTTTCTGTCCTTTAAGTAGGACTCAAACCAATTTAGAACTGTTGCCGAAAGTCCCACCCAGTTTTCTAGTCGGTCTAGTAATATGTTGTGGTCAACAGTGTCAAACGCAGCACTGAGATCTAATAATACTAACACTGAAGTTCTGCCACTGTCTGTGTTTAAGTGGATGTCATTGAAGACCTTTACAAGAGCAGTCTCAGTGCTGTGGTTTGGACGAAATCCTGACTGGAACACATCCAAACAGTTATTTAAATGCAAGAAGTTACTCAACTGTTGAAATACAACTTTTTCAATGATTTTACCTAGAAATGGCAGGTTTGATATTGGCCTGTAATTGTTCATTACTGAGGCATCTAGATTATTCTTTTTTAAGAGCGGTTTAATGACTGCAGTTTTCAGGGCCTCTGGAAAAATACCTGAGTGAAGAGATGTGTTTACTATATGAAGTAGATCTGAGGCCATGCAAGGAAAAACATCTTTGAAAAATCCTGTTGGAATAATATCAAGGCAGCAGGAGGAGGATTTCAGAAGTTGAATAATGTCCTCTAAGTTTTTACCATTAATCTGATGGAATTGTGTCATGGTGTTTGAATTGATATTAGGTGGACATAGGGACAAAACATTTGCTGTACCTGATGCAGAGGCACTGACTGCTTGTCTAATTTTCTGAATTTTGTCAGTGAAGAAGGAGGCAAAATCATTGCACGCCCTGGTGGATAGAAATTCAGAGGCTACTGACACTGGGGGGTTAGTTAGTCTGTCGACGGTAGCAAACAAGGCACGTGCGTTGTTTTTGTTTTTGGTAATGATGTCAGAGAAGAAAGACTGTCGTGCGTTTTTCAATTCCAAATTATAAAGGCCAAGTCTCTCTTTATAGATTTCAAAGTGAACCTGGAGATTTGTTTTTCGCCACCT
>JAAOOA010001610.1:92500-102796 GCA_012861695.1 Trematomus loennbergii
CCCTGCAGGAGAGGGAGACGTGCTCTGATCAGCTGCTGACCACGCCCCCCTGCAGGAGAGGGGAGCCGTGCTCTGATCAGCTGCTGACCACGCCCCCCTGCAGGAGAGGGGAGCCGTGCTCTGATCAGCTGCTGACCATGCCCCCCTGCAGGAGAGGGGAGCCGTGCTCTGATCAGCTGCTGACCACGCCCCCTGCAGGAGAGGGGAGACGTGCTCTGATCAGCTGCTGGGCTGTCAGAAGAGGGGGAGAAAAAGAGATCTCCCTCCTCCGTGTTTATTATATTTATTATAATATATATATTATTTATTAACCGGAGAGAATTACAGTGCTTGCCTCGACGGGGAGGGATTGCATTGAATTAAAGCAGCGGGAGCAAACGCTTGCCTCGGGGAGGGAGAAAGAAAGCCACAGCGGAGAATAAACAGAAGGGTAACCATGGTAACTATGGGCGGGAAGTCTTCGCTGCTTTTGTGGCAGACTACAGCGCCACTTACAGGCCTGGCATATGTACTACAGCGTCTCCAGCGCTTTCGAGGGGCAATGGCCGGCCGTGGCCCAACCCCACATTCCCTGATAGGTGGAGAGTTGGCCCAATAGCCGTAGCGCCACCGTCTGACGTCAGGACAGTGTTCAAATCTGGATCAGTTTTTATCAGATCCGTTGCAGCCCCTTTTTTAGAGATTTGGGTATGGAGGAAAATAGAGAGGGTTGTGTTTTCTGACACTTGGTGAGTTCCCTGGAACACCGGGGACACATATCATGTAGAAAAGACGTACACAAGTGCATTTTGCATGATAGGTCCCCTTTAAGTTTGTATAATCACACAAATTCTGTGTTTTATATTATTTTATTCTGTGTCTTCATTTTATTGAATTTAAATACTGGCAAGGACGGAGATCAGTGGGCGGAGCCTCTGAAGTGTGGCCGCTGTGCTCAGGAGTTTATTGTTGTGAGGACTTTCCCCTCTTCATATTGTGTCCCTCACGTTTCCTCTTCCCTTTTTGTAAACGTTGCACGTGAGAGGAGTCACTGAGGAAACTGATCGTTTTGATCTGTTGTCATTGAACAGAGATCATCTCAACTTTACGCTGGGCTCGGGTCTCGTCCATTATCAACACAACGCAGAGACCGCTTAACACACCGGTTACACATACACACACACACACACTCTCATTAACACACACACTCTCTCTCTCACACACACACACACACACTCTCATTAACACACTCTCTCTCTCACACACATACTCTATCTCTCTCTCTCTCTCTCTGACACACAACACACACACACTCACTCACTCACTCACACACACACACACACACACACACACACACACACACACCACACACACACACACACACACACACACACACACACTCTCTCTCACATACACACACACACACACACACTCTCATTAACACACACTCTCTCACACACACATACTCTATCTCTCTCTCTCTCTCTCTGACACACACACACACACACACTCACTCACACACACACACACACACACACACACACAACACACACACACACACACACACACACACAACACACACACACACACACACACACATAATATATAGCCTATATAGACTGTGCATATTATATATATATATAAAGTGTAGTGCACTGCAGCGTTCCTCCGCTTCTCACCGCGGTGCCGCCGCCGCCGGGAGTCCGCTGCAGGGCGCTGCTCTCCGGCTGATCTCCTCCATCAGGACGCGATACCTCCCGGAACTCCGGGAATACTGCGGGGATCTCCCGGTAACTCCCGGAATACTGCGGGTACCTCCCGGTAACTCCCGGGAATACTGCAGAGATCTCCCGGTTATACTACGGTTAAGTCCAGGTTGAAGCTCACAGAGACACACAAAGAAAAAATGAAAACAAGTTATTAAAATTCATAAATACAGTCCAGGTCCGGTGCTGCTCGCGACGTCATTTCCGTTCTGTAGTTGGTGTTAACGGCAGCAGTGGTGTAGCGGGACTACAGTACCCAGAGTGCACACGGCACAGGGCAGCATGTAAACAGGAAGTAAACTGAAGGACGAAGAGACCAATGATAGGTGAGAAGTTAATACTTTGTAATATATACTTTAATACTGAGTCTATCCTTTACTATACTCCGGGGCTGCCAACATTTGAGTTCAGCTTGGAGTGAGATTTATTTTTTGGTGAACCGAAAAAATAAACGTTCATGTACACAGTGTTACAAATGTATTGAACATGTACAAACAGTATACAGTCTATGGTACAAACTAGGGTTTCCCATGAATGTACCGGGCGCTCCAGTGGAATACGCACATACACAGTGTACCCGCGACTCTTACAATGAAGGCTCGATCATCAGCTCACAGCATATAACATGGCATATAGGTGTAAGCAGAGGTGAAGTGATATTTTATTAAAAAGATTTTTTTGAAAATATTGAAGTTAAATGCATCAATGTGGTGCATTTTGAGAGCAACATGGAGAGATCTATGGATACCTCTCTCAACACCCATATGAAACAGAACTCTAAACAGATTTTCTTTTTCTTTGTGGATATTTTACAAATCACTCACTTTCAAACTCTATTCTTGTTTTACTGTCATATAGTATTTCATAACTGGTTTTTCATTTATTCTCATAAATGGTGACCAAACCGTTTGAGACCCACTGAGATAACTAGACTAAAGTGAACTATCTAAACACAGAGAGTCCAACCCCTAGATTCCACCGGTCCGTCTGCGGCGTGTTACGGGCTCGTTACGGGCGCGTTACGGGCACGTTACGGGCGCGTTACGGGCGCGTTACGGGCGCGTTACGGGCGCGTTACAGCTGCGCCGCGGTGCTCACGGCGATCACGGCGATCGCGGCCACTCTAGTCAATGGGTGCTATTCCACCACACGCGGCGCGTTACGGCTCAGAGAGTCCCAGAAGCGTCTCGGCGCAGGGCTCCTCTAAAACTAGGATCGAATCCTTTTTTTTGTCGCGGCGCAGCTGTAACGTAAGGTCGGGCAGGCAGGAAGTGAACGGTCAGGCATATATAGCATATATATATATATATATATATACACACACACAAACTAATTTTGCAGACCCTATCCCTCCGTAGTCTTTCAAGTAGGAGGAGAAATGCCAGCGTTCTCCTCCGGTTTACAGGCACTGTGTAAAATTATATATATAGAATAATTATGATGATGAATGCATTACCACTAAAATACAGCAACACATCTTGATTCATGTAGTTTATAAACTGGAATATTACAGTTATTATTAACTTTGTCTGTACAAGTAGCCTGTCCAGGAAATATGCCCAAATCAACAAAAACTGCGAGCCGGCAGGCAAGACGCTCCGCTTCTGAAATGCTTCTGAAACGCCTGGTAGGGTATGACGCCGGAGGAGGCCGGAACAAAACCGCAACGCGGCGCAGACGGACACGGTGGAATCTAGGGGTTAGCTCACTGAGCTGTAGCTCTCTCTCTCAGTTGAGGAGAGAGCTCTCCCTCTCCTTGTTGTACAAACAGCTTCTAATATCCGTTAGCGCAGCTAGCTAACCAGATGCTAACAACAACATGCAAATAGTGAGTTTGGTAGAAATATACTGTATAATAGTAAAGTTATTTAAGATGATGCCATATTTATTGAAGATTTTACATATAAATATTCACCAAAATTATTCAAAAGCATATTTTTCAAAACTCTGCACCAGATACAACAGATACAATAGATACAACAGATACACCAGTTACACCAGATACAACAGATACAACAGATACAACAGATACAACAGATACAATAGATACAACAGATACAACAGATACAACAGATACAATAGATACAATAGATACAATAGATACAACAGATACAACAGATACAACAGATACAATAGATACAACAGATACAACAGATACAACAGATACAACAGATACAATAGATACAATAGATACAATAGATACAACAGATACAATAGATACAACAGATACAACAGATACAATAGATACAATAGATACAACAGATACAATAGATACAACAGATACAATAGATACAACAGATACAACAGATACAATAGATACAACAGATACAATAGATACAATAGATACAACAGATACAACAGATACAATAGAGTACAATAGATACAACAGATACAACAGATACAATAGATACAATAGATACAATAGATACAATAGATACAACAGATACAATAGATACAACAGATACAACAGATACAATAGATACAACAGATACAATAGATACAATAGATACAACAGATACAACAGATACAACAGATACAACAGATACAACAGATACAACAACAGATACAATAGATACAACAGATACAACAGATACAACAGATACAACAGATACAATAGATACAACAGATACAACAGATACAACAGATACAATAGATACAACAGATACAACAGATACAATAGATACAACAGATACAACAGATACAACAGATACAACAGATACAACAGATACAACAGATACAATAGATACAACAATAGATACAACAGATACAACAGATACAACAGATACATAGATACAACAGATACAACAGATACAACAGATACAATAGATACAATAGTACAACAATAGATACAACAGATACAATAGATACAACAGATACAACAGATACAATAGATACAATAGATACAACAGATACAACAGATACAACAGATACAACAGATACAACAGATACAATAGATACAACAGATACAACAGATACAACAGATACAACAGATACAACAGATACAACAGATACAACAACAGATACAATAGATACAACAGATACAACAGATACAACAGATACAACAGATACAATAGATACAACAATAGATACAACAGATACAACAGATACAACAGATACAACAGATACAACAGATACAACAACAGATACAATAGATACAACAGATACAAACAGATACAACAGATTACAACAGATACAATAGATACAACAGATAAACAGATACACAGATACAATAGATACAACAGATACAACAGATACAATAGATACAACAGATACAACAGATACAACAGATACAACAGATACAACAGATACAACAGATACAATAGATACAACAATAGATACAACAGATACAACAGATACAACAGATACAACAGATACAACAGATACAACAGATACAATAGATACAATAGATACAACAGATACAACAGATACAACAGATACAACAGATACAACAGATACAATAGATACAACAACTAGATACAACAGATACAATAGATACAACAGATACAACAGATACAATAGATACAATAGATAAACAGATACAACAGATACAACAGATACACAGATACAACAGATACAACAGATACAACAGATACAATAGATACAACAGATACAACAGATACAACAGATACAACAGATACAATAGATACAACAACAGATACAATAGATACAACAGATACAATAGATACAACAGATACAATAGATAAAACAGATACAACAGATACAACAGATACAACAGATACAACAGATACAACAGATAACAATAGATACAACAGATACAACAGATACAATAGATAAAACAGATACAACAGATACAACAGATACAACAGATACAACAGATACAACAGATACAACAGATACAACAATAGATACAACAGATACAACAGATACATAGATACAACAATAGATACAACAGATACAACAGATACAATAGATACAACAGATACAATAGATACAACAGATACAACAGATACAATAGATACAACAATAGATACAACAGATACAACAGATACAACAGATACAACAGATACAATAGAACAACAATAGATACAACAGATACAATAGATACAATAGATACAACAATAGATACAACAGATACAACAGATACATAGATACAACAGATACAACAGATACAACCGATACAACAGATACAACGATACAATAGATACAACAATAGATACAACAGATACAATAGATACAACAGATACAACAGATACAACAGATACAACAGATACAACAGATACAATAGATACAACAGATACAACAGATACAATAGATACAACAGATACAACAGATAAACAGATACAACAGATACAATAGATACAACAGATACAATAGATACAACAGATACAATAGATACAACAGATTACAACAGATACAACAGATACAACAGATACAACAGATACAACAGATACAATAGATACAACAGATACAACAGATAAACAGATACAACAGATACAATAGATACAACAGATACAACAGATACAACAGATACAACAGATACAACAGATACAACAGATACAATAGATACAACAGATACAATAGATACAACAGATACAATAGATACAACAGATACAACAGATACAACAGATACAACAGATAAACAGATACAATAGATACAACAGATACAACAGATACAATAGATACAATAGATACAACAGATACAATAGATACAACAGATACAACAGATACAACAGATACAACAGATCAACTAGATACAACAGATACAATAGATACAACAGATACAACAGATACAACAGATACAACAGATACACAGATACAATAGATACAACAGATACACAACAGATACAACAGATACAACAGATACAATAGATACAACAGATACAACAGTACAATAGATACAATAGATACAAACAGATACAATAGATACAACAGATACAACAGATACAACAGATACAACAGATACAACAGATACAATAGATACAACAGATACAACAGATACAATAGATACAACAGATACAACAGATACAACAGATACAACAGATACAATAGATACAACAGATACAACAGATACAACAGATACAGATACAACAGATACAACAGATACAACAGATACAACAGATACAATAGATACAACAATAGATACAACAGATACAATAGATACAACAGATACAACAGATACAACAGATACAACAGATACAATAGATACAACAGATACAACAGATACAACAGATACAACAGATACAACAGATACAACAATAGATACAACAGATACAATAGATACAACAGATACAACAGATACAAAGATACAACAGATACAATAGATACAACAGATACAACAGATACAACAGATACAACAGATACAACAGATACAATAGATACAACGATACAATAGATACAACAGATACAATAGATACAACAGATACAACAGATACAACAGATACAACAGATACAACAGATAAATAGATACAACAGATACAACAGATACAACAGATACAATAGATACAACAGATACAACAGATACAACAGATACAACAGATACAACAGATACAACAGATACAATAGATACAACAGATACAACAGATACAACAGATACAATAGATACAACAGATACAACAGATACAACAGATACAACAGATACAATAGATAAACAGATACAATAGATACAACAATAGATACAACAGATACAACAGATACAATAGATACAACAGATACAACAGATACAACAGATACAACAGATACAACAGATACAACAGATACAATAGATACAAACAATAGAACAACAATAGATACAACAGATACAACAGATACAATAGATACAACAAATACAACAGATACAACAGATACAACAGATACAACAGATACAACAGATACAACAGATACAACAATAGATACAACAGATACAACAGATACAATAGATACAACAGATACAACAGATACAATAGATACAATAGATACAACAGATACAACAGATAACAACAGATACAATAGATACAACAATAGATACAACAATAGATACAACAGATACAACAGATTACAATAGATAAAACAGATACAACAGATACAACAGATACAACAATAGATACAACAGATACAACAGATACAACAGATACAACAGATACAATAGATACAACAATAGATACAACAATAGATACAACAGATACAACAGATACAATAGATACAACAAATACAACAGATACAACAGATACAACAGATACAATAGATACAACAGATACAATAGATACAACAGATACAATAGATACAACAAATACAACAGATACAACAGATACAACAGATACAATAGATACAACAGATACAACAGATACAACAGATACAATAGATACAACAATAGATACAACAGATACAACAGATACAATAGATACAACAGATACAACAGATACAATAGATACAATAGATACAATAGATACAACAGATACAACAGATACAATAGATACAACAGATACAACAGATACAATAGATACAACAATAGATACAACAGATACAACAGATACAACAGATACAACAGATACAACAGATACAACAGATACAATAGATACAATAGATACAATAGATACAACAGATACAACAGATACAATAGATACAACAGATACAACAGATACAATAGATACAACAATAGATACAACAGATACAACAGATACAATAGATACAACAGATACAACAGATACAACAGATACAACAGATACAACAGATACAATAGATACAATAGATACAATAGATACAACAGATACAACAGATACAACAGATACAACAGATACAACAGATACAATAGATACAATAGATACAATAGATACAACAGATACAACAGATACAATAGATACAACAGATACAACAGATACAATAGATACAATAGATACAATAGATACAACAGATACAACAGATACAATAGATACAACAGATACAACAGATACAATAGATACAACAATAGATACAACAGATACAACAGATACAACAGATACAACAGATACAATAGATACAACAGATACAACAGATACAATAGATACAACAATAGATACAACAGATACAACAGATACAATAGAAATTGTGCAAGAAGAGTCTTCAAGTAAATGGAATATGATATAGAGAAATAATTAGCAAGATGCAAACAGATGTTTATGGATGTTCTTTAAAGAGAGTGTGTGTGTGTGTGTTGTGTGTGTGTGTGTGTGTGTGTGTGTGTGTGTCTGTTTGTACTCAGTGTTTGTGAGGTATAACCTCGGGGAGGAGGTTCCTCTGGAGCTGCACGAGGAGGCCAGAGTTTCTGATCTGAAGGAGGCGGTGGTAGGGACTCAGCAGGGGGTCCGACCGGAGCTGCTGAGGGTTCTGTTCGCTGGGAGGGAGCTGAGGAGCACCTCCACCCTGCAGGTGAGGAACCTCTTCTACAGGTGAGGAACCTCAGGTGAGGAGAACCTCCACCCTGCAGGTGAGGAACCTCTTCTACAGGTGAGGAACCTCAGGTGAGGAGAACCTCCACCCTGCAGGTGAGGAACCTCTTCTACAGTTGAGGAACCTCAGGTGAGGAGAACCTCCACCCTGCAGGTGAGGAACCTCTTCTACAGGTGAGGAACCTCAGGTGAGGAGAACCTCCACCCTGCAGGTGAGGAACCTCAGGTGAGGAGTCCCTCCACCCTGCAGGTGAGGAACCTCTTCTACAGGTGAGGAACCTCAGGTGAGGATAACCTCCACCCTGCAGGTGAGGAACCTCAGGTGAGGAGTCCCTCCGGCCTGCAGGTGAGGAACCTCTTCTACAGGTGAGGAACCTCAGGTGAGGAGACCCTCCGCCCTTAGTTACTCTATTTAACCCTAACTCTCTCCTCCCCCCCTCAGGAAAGTGACCTCCCGGAGCAGAGCACCGTTCATGTGGTCCCCCCCCTTCGGACTCCTCCCCCCCCCTCCCCCCTGCGGACTCCTCCCCCCCCCTCCCCCCTTCGGACTCCTCCCCCTCCCTCCCCCCCTGCGGACTCCTCCCCCCCCCTCCCCCCTTCTGACTCCTCCCCCTCCCTCCCCCCTTCTGACTCCTCCCCTTCCCTCCCCCCTTCGGACTCCTCCCCCTCCCTCCCCCCTTCTGACTCCTCCCCTTCCCTCCCCCCTTCTGACCCCCAAACAGGGGGAGGAGCATCAGACGAGGTTCCGGCTGCAGGTGAGACAGGTGAGTCTGTTGGCATCACTGCATTCAAAGCAAACGACCCAAATGAATAAAGCAGTGATGAAAGCAGAAGCGTTGACTTGCTGCAGGTCTTTGGTCTCAATGGGATTGACCTGGTTCCATTACTCTGCAGTAACTGCATGGAACCAGGTCAATGGGATTGACCTGGTTCCATTACTCTGCAGTTACTACATGGAACCAGGTCAATGGGATTGACCTGGTTCCATTACTCTGCAGTAACTGCATGGAACCAGGTCAATGGGATTGACCTGGTTCCATTACTCTGCAGTAACTGCATGGAACCAGGTCAATGGGATTGACCTGGTTCCATTACTCTGCAGTAACTGCATGGAACCAGGTCAATGGGATTGACCTGGTTCCATTATCTGCAGTTACTACATGGAACCAGGTCAATGGGATTGACCTGGT
>JAAOOA010001611.1:0-57500 GCA_012861695.1 Trematomus loennbergii
TTCCCCAGCTGCTCTTCTCCCTATGCATATTTTGTTTAGGTGTCTATGTATATGTGGCTCCTCTCCTCACATTCCTTTTGAATCAGAAAGTTGTTTTACCTCAAACACATCAATCCGTGTCCCCGGGGAGGAAGTCTCTTGAGGAGGTTGGTTTTGTGTTTTGTTCAGAGAGAACAATATCAAAGCAAGTGGAACAACATGTGGAAGCCGCTGGATGGATGTAGGACCGGCGGGAAAACACTGCAGCGCATTTCTGCTCAACACCTTTTAATGTTGACCTTTTCCCAAAAAGCAGGTTGGGGTTAGTCCGTGACGCGAATGAACAACAGTTTCCTGCTTACACGCTTCATTTCATACCTGAGGCTGTTTGTTCCATCTCTCTGTAACATTTCATATTTCTCAAAATAAAGACGGACAGCGATGGGGGGGGTTTGCTCGACACAAAGGTCAGCGCTTCACCTTTTCCCCCGCCGGTGAAAAGCGTCAAGGAAATGATGTCCATGCCACTGTGTCATTAATTCCCATGAACATCACAGGTTGGCAGGGAGGTTTGCCACCCCCCCCCCCCCCCCCCCCCCCCCCACACACACACACACACACACACACACACACACACACACACACCACACACACAATTACAGTCAGCCTCCTCCATGCTGCTGTTGTCTGTGGAAATTGCAAGCTGTTGCTTAAGAGCCCAGGAGAGAGAGAGTGACTTTAATTAAAGGCTGCAGTGACCGACTGCTGCTGGCGATCAGCTGACGGAGGATCTGTCTGTCTGCCCCCCCCCCACATCACTTCCCCCCCCACATCACTTCCCCCCAACATCACTTCCCCCAACACCAACATCACTTCCCCCCCACACCCACATCACTCCCCCCCCCCACATCACTTCCCCCCCCCACATCACACCCCCCCGCATCACTTCTGATCTGTTCCTCCTCTCTGTCCTCCGCCTTGCTTTGAATGAACATCCATAACATCATCAGTTTCCAACTTATATATATCAATATTACATTACTTGTATATAGACTATTCTGCACTATTTCTATTCTATTCTATACATACAGTATTCTGCTCATTTTCAGGTTCATATCAGTATGTAGTGTCTCTACTTTAAAGAGTCCTCTCCTGCTGATGTTCAGGTGTATATCAGTATGTAGTGTCTCTACTTTAAAGAGTCCTCTCCTGCTGATGTTCAGGTGTATATCAGTATATAGTGTCTCTACTTTAAAGAGTCCTCTCCTGCTGATGTTCAGGTGTATATCAGTATGTAGTGTCTCTACTTTAAAGAGTCCTCTCCTGCTGATGTTCAGTGTATATCAGTATGTAGTGTCTCTACTTTAAAGAGTCCTCTCCTGCTGATGTTCAGGTGTATATCAGTATGTAGTGTCTCTACTTTAAAGAGTCCTCTCCTGCGGATGTTCAGGTGTATATCAGTACGTAGTGTCTCTACTTTAAGAGTCCTCTCCTGCTGATGTTCAGGTGTATATCAGTATGTAGTGTCTCTACTTTAAAGAGTCCTCTCCTGCTGATGTTCAGGTGTATATCAGTATGTAGTGTCTCTACTTAAAGAGTCCTCAGGGGCTCAGTAGGGACTTGGCCTTGGGACCAAAGACTCTGAATTTCCTTCTTATCTTCTACTTCCGGTAAACAAAGGAGTCCAATGGCGGCGTTTCAGGCAGGGATGTTAGCCTTTGCAGACCATTTACATGCCTAAAACCTATAGAGCACACTACAGTAGAGGGAAAAACCCAAAAGCCTAAAAGGGCCTCTTTAAATCTTCTTGTGTTGTGAAACGTGCAAGTATCAGACCATAAGACACAACACTAACGAGACTGTGTGTCAGTCGTTTTAAACACACGGTTCTTTTCAATTCCTAAAAAGCCACACACACACACACACACACACACACACACAAACACACACACCACCACACACACACACACGCTCCTCTCTCGGACCATCTCTCTCATTGCCCTCCCCTCACTCTGCATCAGTGTGTGTGTGTTGGATTGATTGTACCTCGGGTTACATATTCTGTCCACATTTCTGTTCTGTGCTGCTCGCCTCTCCTTCACATTCGTCTCTGGAGTGCCGGCCGACCGTGGGCTATTACTGTCTCATTAAAGGGAGGCTGGGGAGACGCAGGCCTGATAAATCAATCAAACTTCCTCTCGCTGTGCCAGAGGGGAGATGGATCGAGATGGATTTTGTCCCAGTGAGAGAATATCCCAGGGTGCACCTCTTCCAAATGGTGTCAGAGGATGTATATGCTGAGGCAGCACACTGACTCCAACAATAGCTGAGCTGCTATTTTCATACATTTAGTGGGATTACTTTGGCAGCGGACAGACAGTATGTGTATTTAGACAGTATTTCATTACATCACACATTCTCTACATGCACCGCGCGTTTAAACATTCTCTGTAATTAGAAATAACTCCATGTCATCTCATTCCTTGTGTAGACTTTTAAAAGTATTTCACATCCCTTCTGTCACACTAGTTAATGCTATGGATAAAGTTTTAATGTAAGGGAGTCCACATCCATGCTGGCATATTATAACTAGTGAAGCTCTTTGAAGGGAGCCGGATCTTAAGGCTCCGTTCCTTTCCGAGAGCCATTAAAAAGTGCCGTTCAAAAGAGCCGTTCTTTTTTAAGGCGGCGGGGTTACTCGGTTTATCTGCGAAATAATCACCAGGATAATGATTGACTGTATTGCCAGAAATCTACTTTTACTCACAGAAAAATGTATAACTTGTTACATCTCTCAGCCAGCCAAACTACTACTCAAGCAGCATGCGTTACGCCACCATCGATGGCCAATTTGCATTCAGGAAAGCAAGTTCCCGTAAAGGCGATCGGATTTATGGCAGGCAGTCAACCAACGATAAAAAGAACGGCTCTCACCAAGTACGACTCGGTTCCCTTCGTTCGTACCAGAAGATCGGATCGTTTGCGAACGTAACATCACTATTATAAGCTAGTTTGTGAGTCTGTTAAGGCAAGGCAAGTTTATTTATATAGCACCTTTCAACACAAGGCAATTCAAGGTGCTTTACAAACATGAAAGACATTCAGACAAAGGCATTTAAAAACAGTCGTTAGACACTTTTGTCATTATTATATGTTTTAATGTCATTCAATTGTTTCTTGATGCACCTATTAGTCATTAAAACATTATCCCAAGAGGTTAACAAAAGTCTACAGCCATGCTAGCTGTTAGCATTTAGCTCAAAGTGGTGATTGTCCTTAACCTGTTAAACGGGCTGCCAGGTTTTTTTTTCACAAAACTGTATCTCAGGGCTTCTTAACATTTAAAAACCTATTAATGTGTGATACCCACTTAACGTGAAGAAACTCAGCTAACTGACGATACAAACCATTTTTACCGAAACAAAACACAAGTCTCACAAGAAGCGTCTAAATGAGCCCTGAGCGAAAAAATTCTAACGCACTTAGCACAGAACTCACGGTAGAAATACTTATACTTATCGGATCTGCACAAACAAGATATTAGCTAGCAAGCTGAGATTCCACAGATTGTAGGGGTATAAGTATCATCACTGAGCGATCAAACTTGCAGGGGAAGCAAAGACATCACACAACGTAGCTTTACGGAGCAAAATCGGGAAATCTGTCTTACCTTTTGCTGTTTCTGATCAAAAGTTGTGTTGAATGGCATTCAAACGAGAAAAACGCTGAAGGTTAATCCAATGTGTCTGTGTCACTTTGAAATGATTACTGATAATCCATCATCATATTTGTCAATAACGGAGATTTCATATTAGCTGCTACGAGAGTGTATGACAGCTTCCGGTGTTGGGCATTCTGGCTACGCATCACTCATTCACCAATAGAGTGGCGAAGTCTTGCCCATCTACTTCCGCCCCATGGGACCTTATTTCGGAAAAATAATGTATTGAAGTCAATGGAGAGAGAAAACGTATCTTTCTATCCCGTTTGAATTGAGCCATGAATTACACATATGATGTTTGTCAATCTTAAAAAATAATTTCCATGTCAAAAAAGTCACAGTTTGTCGTAAAACTGTTGAAATATAAGACTATGAAAATACGCAACTAGAAAGCTACAAATCCCAGAGTCGCGTAAGTGATGTCACAATTGTTTTCCTCCACTGAGAGATAGCTAAGATCAGCGCCATATAGATAGAATCTATCTATATGGCGCTGGCTCAGATAAGATCACTTTCACAAGATGCCTGTGTTTAGTACCAGGTTGTTATCATACCAGCAATGGGTCTTGCTCGTTCTTTCGCTTCCCGTCTGATGAAAGGACCAGGAGTGGCTTGATCAAGCTAACTAGTAGCTAGCACGTTAGTTAGCATTACAGCCTTGTCATTTTTATTAGCCTTAACATGAAGTAACATTAAGTAACCCAAAATGTTAAACAGTAAGAGTAGTAGTCATATTTCGTGAACCCTTTGAAGAGTACTGTCACCGGTGTGATCATTCTATAATACACCATTTAAGCCCGGGGGGAAATGCTAACGCTAACGTTAGCATCGGCGATCGGCGATCTTTTCTACTTCATGCTATCTGCACAAATGGTTGACATTAAACATTAAAACGACCAGGCAGTTCAGAGAGAATCAAAGGAAGGCAGGCAGGCAGCTTTGCATGACTTTCTTCAGGACGTGTTTCATTGTGGTGATAGTGAGGGTAGTCAATCGTTTTGTTGACAAGACAGTAGTGACGGCCATCTTGGTGACGTGTGTTGTTGACCAGAGATGTAGTTCATTGAGCGTTTCACACAAACAAATGTGTTACTTCACAGTTTTACCACACAGTTTTTTTTTTTTTGACTTGCAAAATGATCTTTTAAATTGACAAACATCATATGTGTAATTCGTGGCACAATTCAAACGGGATCGAAAGATAATCTTTCTCTCTCCATTGACTTCAATACATAATTTTTCCGAAATAAGGTCCCATGGAGGTCCACCGGAAGGGGAGGGACTTCGCCACTCTATGGGTAATGTTTAGATGGATTTTAGGAACCTCCCCTCGATGCTATTGGCTCTAATTGTCACAGTCTGCTCCATCATTCACCAGTAGTTTTCCATTCACCTGTCTCACCTGTTAACCACACACACGTTTCTGTTCACTCTCTTTCTCTACTGCACCCATTAGTCACACTGCCAGTATTTAAACCCTCACCAGACACACACCCGTTGCCTTCATGCTAGTCTTTCACGCTTTTGTTACCAGATTGCTCACCCGGTTCCGACCCTGCCTGTCCCTGACCTGCCTGCTCTGCCTGTTCCCTGACCTGCCTGCTCTGCCTGTTCCCTGATCCTGCCTGTCCTTGGACTATCCTGCCTTGCCTGCTGTCTGACCCTGCCTGTACCTACGTTGCCTGCCTCGCCTGCTGTCTGACCCTCTGCCCGGCCCTGACTCACCTTCTGCCCGCTGTCCTCTGGTTCGCTTGCCTGCACGTCATCCGGCTGTTACTGTTCTGCTGGTATCCCTCTGCTCTGGTATTATTACCAATAAAGTATATTACCAATACTCCTTGGTTTCTCGAGTGCTGCATTTGGGTCCTTCATCAGATTGTGACACTAATGGTTAAAAAGAGATGTCAATCAACAAATCGACCGATGGGTTCCAGAGATATGGAAAATGCACCCAAATGACCCCAGAAGTGTTTTATTTTTTCTAAATCTCTCTAAAAAGGTCAGATTTCACTTGTTTTCCATCAATTTTGATACAGGGTACTTAATATATGTTATAGTTTGGATTCCTAAAGCTTTTAGTCTATCCCATCATTCAAGGGTGGTTTTCACTATAAGTAATGGTTTATTTTTGGACGGACACTATAATTTACATTTCTTTACTATGTTCAATCTGAATTTACTTTAAAATAAAAAAGTCTATATTGATTCTGACTTTTCTACATCCAACTCACAGGTTTATCATTGCTTTGAGAAAAAGATTATGAATTGACCCTTTTAGAAGTGAAGTTATAGTCATTTGTTCTGGGCATGTCCTTTTCGAGCCTCAGACCTGAACAACAGGCTCAGGGCTGAACAGGTTAACATGCGTGTCGCTCCACGATGCGTACCAGAAACACAGTTTGTTCTGCGTGCGTGTGATACTGTCGGAAGCATGTCAAAGCAGTTTGGTTTAGGATGTTTCTTGGATTTAAATAAAATACTGATATCTTTGGTTTGACTAGTTAGGAAATATAAGACTCAAATGGTTCTTTATTCGAAGAAAGAAAACGTAAAATGCTTGAATAAAGTGATTTAAATACAAAAAATGTAATATATATTAGTGTATACTTATTATAATACATTTGAACCTAATCAATATGTATTCTCTGAAGATATGTTAATATTTTCTTGCAATAGGTGCAATAGATGTGTGAGGACCATCATTCCAACATCACAATGACTAAGGCGCCGTGACGTCATCTTTAATGAGAAACACAAAACCAACATCAGCTGTTAGCTGTTAGCACTCAGAGCTCACAGCTCCTCATATATGTTCAGAAACTAGACAAAACTTAAACAAGTACAAACCACAGACTGCCTGTGTCATGGAGAATACAGTCGCTGCTTTATTTATGTCTGTATAGGCCGTTGTTGTGAGTGTGTCGTAGCATATATTGCGTTAGCTTAGCCAATCTCCATTCAGAAAACACGCATTTTAAAAGGTTTTTCTCCTGCCGTCTGTCTGCAGACTTGACAAAGCATTAATTCATGGTTTTTACTAACCGGTATCAGTATGTTGTTACTTCGGCTTCATTTTGAAACGTGTATTATAATTAAATCACGGTCAAATATGTTCATTTTGTTGTAGTTGCCAGCGATTCTCTCACTAGTTTAGCATACTCAGCCCGGTTGTTGGCCCGGAAAGAACCACGATTTTGGAGGGCCAGAAAAACTGTGAAAAAGTACCCGCTAGCGGGAACTACCCCTTGTGGAAACGCAAAAAAAAACGGGCCGGGTTGGCACGGCACGCTTAAAACGTGCTACGCGCTGCAGTGGAAATGTGCCATAAGAGTCACTACCTAAACACAGAAAATGATGTTGACTGGCCGACAGGGAGCACTATAATGGGCTTAAAGTCTACAGCTAGTTAAGCACATTTAAACAATTCCGCATATTTTATTTTTGTTAAGCACTCTGAATTGCTTTGTGTTGAAAGTTGCTATATACATACAACGTGCCTTGCCTTGTGTTTTCCAAGAGCACCTGGTGAATCTTTCCTCTACAATTGAGTATAGAAAGCAACAAGTTATTTCTCATTTTTTAAAGAAGAGTGGGAATCCATACCTCATTCTCTATATCAACGAAGGCAAAACGCCCCTCAAAAAGTGTATGATAAGGATCAATACAAGATGTCAGATCTGACTGAAGGCAGGTGGAATAATAGTTTCAGGCCAAGGTTTTATCTTTGCATAATACAATTCTGTGAAAAGGACATTTTGTATTTATATGCGCCACATTACTTCTTGGCGATCCACAGCAAGGTGCAGAGATTTCCTAGAGTCTTTATTTTACTCACAGTAAACACACTATATCCTGTTTTTTATCTGCTGTCCGTTTGTTCCTCCTGCTTCCTTCATTTAATTATCCTGGTGTCTACCTTTGAGGAGTTATTTACACATTGTTCTTAATAAGGCCAAATGTGTGTCTGACCTCTGAAGTAAGTTTGTCTGATTAAATTAGAGCCCGTCCTTGATTTGTCTTGGGTGTGTTTATGTCTTTGCGTTATGCAATTACAATTCTATCAACAACAAGATTTATTGAGTGGCTCGACCATGCGAGCTGTGGCTGCATTTCCTCTTAATTGGACCCGAGCACGGAGCGCTAGGGCCCAACGGCGTCCTAGCACGAAGTGCGAGGAACCTATTGTTATCCTAGGTATTATTAGGGCCCGAGCACGTAGCGCTAGGACCCAACGGCGTCCTAGCACGAAGTGCGAGGAACCTATTGTTATCCTAGGTATTATTAGGGCCTGAGCACGAAGTGTGCGAAGACCTATTGTTCTGCATAGAATTATTATTCTTTTTCGTCTCGTGCTGCGGTAAAACCTGTTTTTGAGGGCTTTACGACGCCATTCATGTAGCGATATTGGCAAAGCTGGCGGGGCGGGTGAAAAATTCGACATTCTGGAGTTTTTTTAAATTGCGATAGCATAAAATGAGCTTCGGACGCAAAACTTGGGACACACGTCACAGCCCACGACCTTTTGAGAATGTAAAAAAAAAAAATCTCACTGCTCACTAGCGCCCCCTATTGTGTGGTAGTCACATATAGTTTCTCAGAACTTCACGAATTTTGGCAAAGACATTCCTCATGGAATTGCGGACATATTTCTATTAAGCTTCCATTAGCCCGCCCCCGAAAAAGTCGGCCATTTTGAAAGAAAACTCCTCCTAGGGGAATGATCGAAAATTTCAATCCAGGACAAGTTCAGCCCCTATCCAATATGATGCTAAATTGTGAAGCAACATTTTGATAGCTCAATTGTGGAGGTCGTAGCTAACAGCGAATAAACAATTTTTGACGATTTACATGTCACAAATTAATCCTAACTACTTTCATACAGTTTTACCGATATTCACGAAACGCTGTATATACATTGCTCTTATGAATCTGGACATATTTAAAATTGCCTTCCATTAGCCCCACCCCCCAGAAAGTCGGCCATTTTAAAAAATGTGCGTTTTTCATGCTTTTTAAGGACATTTTTGCAAACTCCTCCTAGGGAAATGATCGGAAAACTTCCAATCCAGGACAAGTTCAGCCCCTATCCAATATGATGCTAAATTGTGAAGTACATTTTTGATAGCTCAATCGTGGAGGTCGTAAGCTAACAGCGAATACACCATTTTTGACGATTTACATGTCACAAATGCGCCAAACTACTCGCATACAGTTTTACCGATATTCACAAAACGCTGTATATACATTGCTCTTATGAATTTGACATATTTCAAATTGCCTTCCATTAGCCCCGCCCCCCAGAAAGTCTGCAATTTCAAAAATGTGCGTTTTCATGCATTTTAAGCACATTTTTGCAAACTCCTCCTAGGGAAATGTTCGGAAAAATTCAATCCAGGACAAGTTAAGCGCATATCCAATGTCATGCTACATTGAGAAGGAATAGTTCTTCGCTTGAACAGGGAGCTCGTAGGCTAACGGAGAATGTACAATTGTTTACCATTTATATGTCAGATAAGCTACTGAGACCTGCCTGTCTGCCTGGCACATCAACTCTCACACACACACACAAACAACACACAAACACACACACACACACACACACACACACACACACACACTCACCTACTGTTAGTCCAACAACGCCCTTTGCTGGCGGCATATTCATTACAACAGACACCTATACAGATGGAGCAGCTTATTGCAGACTCCAGCTTACAGCTTCCTGCCTGCTACCTGCCACTACCTGCCTAAGACCTGCCAAAGACCAGTATCTGGGAATGTTAAGCCCTCCCTATTTTCCAAGAGGGCGTTGCCAGATTTTCAATTTCAGGATTTAACCAGGAGATGGCGCTTCATTCACAAAAACAGGAAGACAACTTTCATGGACTTTCAATTTTGTTTAGAAGAGCATTTGAACACATCAATATTTTAGATCAAATAAAGTATATCTAATCTTGTAATTCAATAATATATAGTCTTTATATATTAAATAACTATGGCCAAACTAAGACTTCGTTTTTCAAAAGAGAAAATGCAGATATTATATAAAAACTAAAGTTAAAATCTTGTTTTTAATGCCCCAAGAGCAATAAAAACACTTGGTAAAAAAATACAAGCTGTAAAAATACTTATAGTATTTAATACTAATAACATAATGATTCATTTCAGATGATAATACTTTTCAGTGTCTGTCTCATGCAGCAGCTGACCCGCCGACAGTAAAATAAACATTTATAACTAGTTTAGGTTGTTTGAGAGGTAATTAAAATAGCTAAGGGTGATGATCTGACTTGAAGTGTGTGTTTTTGCTCCTAATTAAATGTGTACAAGATGTGAAGTCAACAGGTATTCACTCAGAGGGGGGTACTGTAGCTACTATTTATTTTCAAATGCATATAGGCTCAGTCAAGAATTTGAATGGGATGGGGAGACGTGTGTGATTAAAAAGAGGTCCAAACTATGGCCAAACTAAGACTTAGTTTTTCAAAAGAGAAAATGCAGATATTATATAAAAAACTAAAGTTAAAATCTTGTTTTTAATGCCCCAAGAGCAATAAAAACACTTGGTAAAAAAATCCTGAGTGAGGCTTTCATAAATTGCATTTAGCTGACGCTTTTATCCAAAGCGACTTACTATTTAATAAATGATAAATGATTATTCATAACAAATATGAGTGATGTGTGATTATTATTCATGCTATATACTGATATAGGGCTAAGTAAGCAATCAATCCTGCAAATTAACCCTTAGTTGTTCAATATATTTATTCAGACAATGTGAGTAGAAATACAGAAATTCTGCTCCCACCTAAGGCCAACGTTGCAATATTACAACATTTCCCTAAAAACTTACCAAACGTAAACATTTTTAAAACTCTTTCATTTCTGCTCCAGAGGCTATACAACAACATCTGAAAGGTCAAAAAAACAAACAGGGCTAGACAGCCATTTGTAGCATATGGGAGAATGGTGATGTGAACTCAACACGTAGTCACTCAGAGGGGGGTACTAATTATTTTCAAATGCATATAGGCAATGCTATCCATTTACATGTACTGTAGGCTCTTTCAGTCAAGAATTTGAATTTGAATGGGATGGGGAGACGCTCTGCCAACACTGACCCAATCTTCTGCTCCTTACAGCCCACTGCCTGTGTTTTAACATGTTTTAACATGTTTTTTTAAGAATATTTTTATTGCAGAAATGTGTTTCCAACCGCATTGATATATCAAAGCAATCATATTTTCCATTTTCAGTAACAACAAAACAGCGGATTCAGAACATACTAGTACAATTAGGCTGTTGGCGGTTTTAAAACACATCCATGGGCGAGATAACAAGAAATGCAATATTCATGCCAGAAACAAGGGCAGTCCAAGAGAGCACATCAGGAAAAATAAAAAATGTACATAGCAAATTGAAAAAAAAACAAAAAAAAACAACAAGATAAAAGTTACAGGATTAACATTATTGATCATTCATCCCACACCTTCATCCTCACCCAGACCTCTTAAGTGTCTCATCACTGGAGCCCAGGCCTTATCAAACACTCTCCCCCTTCCTGCATTCTTGAATAAGTTTCTCCAGGTAGAGGATCTCACCCAACTCTCTCAGCCACATCTCGAATGTAGCACAGTATCAGACTTCCATAACCTCAAAATAAGTTTTTTAGACAAAACAGTACCCAAAAACACCGGCCATTTGTCACTGCCATAGTTCAGATCAGTGTCACTCGTGGACCCCAGAATGGCCACAAGGGGATCAGGCTTCAATTGCTTGTCAAATGCTTTTGAATAAAAATCAAATACAGAAGTCCAGAATGAGTGGAGGTTGGGGCATGTCCAGAATTGGTGTGTAAGGGTGCCAGCTTGATTTTTACATTTGTTACATAATGCTGATACGCTGGAATACATCTTGTTTACTTTAACTTTTGAGTAGTGCAACCTATGTAGAACTTTAAATTGTATCAGATTTAATCTAACATTTACTGAGCACCGGTGAATATTCCTAAAACATGTTTCCCAAAATTCCTCAGTGATCGGCATACCCAATTCTGTCTCCCACTCAGTTCTATACTTTTCTGTGCTGACTACTTCCTGACTAAGAAGTGTCTGGTATAGGGTTGACACTGCTCCTCTACATCCTGGTCTAACATGAATTATCTCTTCAAGTGCCCGATGCTGTGGTATATCTGCAAATGTAGCTACATGAGACCTCATAAAGCTCCGGATCTGTAGATATCGAAAAAGTGTGAGGTTGGGAGATTTAACATGTTCTTTTGTTTTGTTTTATTTGTTTTGTTTTAATGTTCTGTATTTTCAATTGTTTTATTTAAGTATCCCAGTAATGTATGTTGCATGTTTTAAAGTATTGTATTTACTTTAATTTACTTTTTTTTGTTTCTCAGTCTTGTCTTCCAAAAAGTCTGTGACAAGATGTGAAGTCAACAGGTATTCACTCAGAGGGGGGTAGGTACTAAATGCCACCATTTACATGTAGGCAAACAAAGTCAAAGATCAACATACAGTAGGGGGTGGGGGATGGTGAACGGTATGGTCAATGTTTGTAAACACAATCCCCAGGATGTGTCCTAATCAAACCAAAATAGAAAATGCAGATATTACACTCATAAAAGAAATGGTAGACATATCAGTAGCCAGAGTTGGGTGTAACGCGTTACTTTTATAATTCAGTAATCACACTACAGTTACTAACATTGCCCCGACACGCGTTACTTTGTTACTTTTATAAAATCAGTCATAATCACACTGACAGACAAGAGGGGTTTCCGCCGCAGGTTTATATGTACGTAATCTGCGCGACTTGCGCGTCCACATCTCCTCGCGCAGTGCTGCATAAACATGGCAGAGTCAGCGATAACTTTCGAGGGGTGGAGGTATGCCCATTATTTTGAGTTCGTCCGAAGAATAGACAGGAATGTGACGGTGAGGTGCAAACTGTGTCCAGGCCAGAAGCTGTTATCCACTGCTGCAAACACCACGTCAAACCTCAACAAACACCTGCAAAGAACACATGCTAAGGTGAAGCTAATAACTAAGGACCGACCCCCGAACCCAGAGTGAGGATGTTGTGAGTCGCCGCCGCCGACTCTGAAGCGGCACAAATTAGAATTTGGAGGACCGGTAACCAAAGCAGAGATGGACAGGCTTGTAGCATCCTTCATAGTAGAGGTACTGTTGCCCATTTGCACAGTGGAATCACCATCGCATCGTTCACAGATATACTGCGCAAAATACAGATAGCAGGAGACAGAGGACAGCCATAGTCAGAGCTATCTGGATCAGTCTTATGCGACAATGGAAACTGAACTAAAGAGAACATTTGAAACTTTAGCATTCTGCGTGATCTGCCTGTAGGGAGGGGCGGGCCGGCCCTGCGAGTAAAGTAACGAGTAAAGTAACGAGTAAAGTAACGAGTTACTTTATGTAGAGAGTAACGAAGTAGTGTAATATATTACTTTTTTTTAAAGTAATATGTAATATATTACTTTCTTTTAGTAACGACCCCATCTCTGTCAGTAGCCTACTCTTAGTGCCAAGTTGTCTCAGACAATCTGCATTTCCTAATGTGGGACAGTTTCTGTGCAAAATGTGGGACACTGAAAAGTCTCTGTTAAAAAGCCTCAGTCACCTTAATTCATGTAATAAAAACATCTCAGGTCAGTAACACTGAAAGCTAAATGTGCAATACCATGTTCAGCTATGTTACTATTTATAATGTTATTGTTGTTACAACAGAAGATGTTTTTCTTTATATTGAAGTTAAATGCATCCTGTAAGTAGCGCTGTAACTTCCTCCACAAAAGCAGCCTTCTGTTTATTCAACGTGGTGGGGGCCGAGGGAACCGGGCAGAGTTTTTCGCCGGTCAACGTGTGTTAAAGTTTAAATCTTCCTTATTGAGCTTTAAAACTAATGAATAACGACTATATATAATAATAAAATACACGGAGCCTGGCCTCTCTTTGTCCTCCCTCTCTTCTGACAGCGTCAGTGTCTGTCTCATGCAGCAGCTGATCCAGTAATGAGTGACACATTTTGAGTTGTATACACTGTTGGAAAGAGGAGATTCCTAGCTTTCTAATGGTATCAGGATTGTTTTTGTACTCCAAATATTAAGCAAAATATGTCACATTATATAATGACTGTCACCGAGTCATCATTTTGAGAAAAAGGCCTTCAAAGTTTCCTCTTCTCTGGAATCCATCGATCTGATTGATTATTAGCGGAGCAAATGATCAAAATAGTCCGGAGGGAAAATATTTCCGTTTGGATTACTGGTCTGGGGGAAGCTCGCGAGTGTATGTGTGTGTGTGTGTTGTGTTTTTTTGCGTAAGTGTATATTGTGTTTGTTTCCCGGGGAAAACACTCACGAGAAACACCGGCTGTTGTTATGCCTGCTGTAACGTTAAATTACTCCGTTCTCCGCTTGTAATTATGCCGTTACAAGCTTCATAGTTGTATTTATCATCTAAATTTGCCGAAACAAGTTTAATATTCTGAAAGCCAAGACTTTGTTTATTTGAAATCAGATGAAAACAAACTGTAACGGACCCTGCCGTGTTATCTATGATTACTATATGCCTTACTGTACATTCATAATTTCAGCCGGAGGGAGGGGGGCGGCGCTGCGGAAGAGCAGATTGCGAGTGAGAGGTGCCTGTCATCTTCCCTTTACAAGCTTCACAAATGTATTTATCGTGTGATTTTGGAAATAAAAGTTTCATATTCTGAAAGCCAAGACTTTGTTTATTTAAAATCAAACAAAACACCCGAACCCCGAAAAAATAGTTTTTTACGCAAATCCACGTTTATTTTGAAATGAGCCGTTGCGACTTCCGACTGATTTCGATAGAGCGGGTCACATATATTATATAGTGTATTGTATTATTAAGTAATATCATACATTAACCCCATTATAGCAGATGCCACATTGAATGGATGAACACATGTATGCATCAATAATTACAACAGAGTATTTCTAAATACAAGCTGTAAAAATACTTATATGTATTTAATACTAATAACATAATGATTAATTTCAGATGATAATACTTTTCAGTGTCTGTCTCATGCAGCAGCTGGACCTGTAATTTACAGGAAAGGAGTGCGCGCTACTAAAGAGCATAGACTGTATATATAAAGAGACGCGCTACCATGGAAACCAAACAATGGTGTAGCTGTATTGAAGTCCGAGTGGAAACAGTAGCATTTGGAGCGTTATGTTTGAATGAAACAGCCAGGTCGTGACTCACACAAAAAAAGTGTTACTTCACTAACTGTAAGCTTGTCACTCAGAGTAACCTACAGTTAACTTAACTGCTGGAGAAGAAAGATCAGGGGGGGGAGAGAGCTGTGGTTGATGGGCCATTAGGTGTGTAAACACACAGCATTTAAAAAACGGTAACAACGCTACGCGTCGGGATCCTGATCTGCCTGACAAGGCTCCATTAAAATATAAATATTTTTAGTGAATTACTGAGTTTAAGCACGTTAATAACGTTTTAATGAAGTTGAATACAGAATATTCATATTTGTCAGTGATTTCATGTCAATTCGGCGAACATAAACATAAATGATCGGGTGAAGATGATGATTAAATTAGGATTAAAAATCGAGAGCCGGCTGCATTCCTCTCGTTCGTTTTTTTCGACTAAACAACATTATTTGTTAAATAACAACATGGTGATGTTTTGTAAATGATTACATGTCTTATTTAGCACAGACTATGATCCTATCCGTGACATATGGATCTTAACAAAGATCCGCTATACATTAGTACCAGACATACTGTACATCCAGCTTACTGTATCGAAGATGATTTCACATGAGCTCCAGTGTGGAACCCCACTGCACCCCCTGGTGGATCAATGATCCACTGCAGCTGGCTTCACAATAATTAAATGTATTTATCTGGGGGCGGTATCAAGTCAGACTGGGGGCAGGCTCTTCATCACTGGCCTTTCACGGGCTGTGCACGAGCCGACCACGACCCTCACGTTTTAAACTGTCCTAAATAAGCTGCTACATCTGTACAATCCACAACACACACCTACTCACTGTACAACACACACATATAAAGCATATAATAAATATCAGGCTACGGCCCTTGTGTATTTTATATGTGAAGCACTATATGGTTTCATGAAAATATCTACTGTTTATTTATAGATATCTCCTAAAGCCTACAAATAAAGTGTGAAATGTAGGCCTGTTACATATATTATTGAGCGATATATATTATACACACTGTTCTGCTTTCTGCACTGACCTCAGCAGCTGTTCTCACTGTAAACATCGCGTCACAATGAAAGCAGTTGTATTAAAAAAAAAGCCTACCATCCAGGGGAGATGTGATTAGTGAGTAAACAAACGATAAAGGGCAGAAAGTCTGATGCACATTTGATCATCTTAAATAACTTATAATCACAACGGGAACAGTTTGCAGAGCTGTGCTTCGTTGACATAAATCCAGCCATGCGTCACGCCTCTTTTAAACATCACTGTTGCCTGAAATCGACTCCGGAGAATACATCAGTGTACCCTCGGTTATAGCTCCTCCAGAGAGACTCCTCTCTCCTCTCTCCTCTCTCCTCTCTCCTCTCTCCTCTCTCCTCTCTCCTCTAAATCAGTGTATCCTCGGTTATGGCCCCTCCAGACAGCCTCCTCGATAATCGATCCTCGACGAGCCTTTAGATACATTTGTTTTCCTCAGAGATGGCGCGCCAACATCCGTTTCCGGGTCACTGCCGGAGGACCCAACGGCGTCCTAGCACGAAGTGCGAGAAACCTATTGTTATCCTAGGTATTATTATTATTATTATTAGGGTTAGGGTATTATTAGGGTACAATTAGGGCTTGGTTGGTGTAGCATGAATTACTGCATCACTGCGGCGTGGAGGCGACTAACTTTAATTGAATCAAAAATTGTATTCACTGTTTTAAATATACTATATTTCTGTGCAGTAGATGAAGCAGTTGCTGGGAGGTGAAATAGAAAGCTGCTTCAGGTGCCATGTTAGAGTCTGTTCACCAGTCAGAACAACAAGATGGAGTCTGAGTTCATCCTGTCTTTAGAAACAACAGAGAAACTTTTCAAAATAAAAGTCCCACAAAGAAAATCTCAAACAGCTTCTAGAATCTAAATAAAAACTGCTGGGCTCACACTGTACCTTATTGTATTCATATGTATTGATTACAAATTGTCTGTCTATTTCAGTTTCTCTCATTACTGTAGCGAAGTCGTCTTTAGTCTAGTTTGTGTTTTTAAAAAGCTCTCATTTTACTCTTCTTGATGTATTTTTGTTGAAAGTATGTTAAGAGATGAAGGAATGACTAACTGTGAGGATGCATCTAGTACTACACAAACTGCACATCAGTGCAGTTTGACCGGTACATCAGGTTTAGGTGTGGCTGGAATCTGTGTACGTGACTCGATCTGATAACTCCTGATCAGATACAGCGTACTTTCATACAGTCTGTGGAGGAGAGTATGGCAGCATGGCTGTATAAAGAGAACTGGATCCAGCTTTGAGTCCCCGTTTGAGAGCTGCTCAGTGGCGCATGAAACCAAAATGGCGCGACTGTAGATTTAGAAAGTACCGATCTTCTGGGTTTACTTCAGTTTTACTTAAAACCCCCAGTTTATCTGGTCAGTCTAATGTTGGAGATAAAATATCTCTGGATTTTGCATTCAGCACATCTACAGCTTCAAGACCCTAATGATTTAAACAGATCAGATTTAATTTTTTCTTAAAATGTTTGACTTCTTTCCAAATTTCTGACTTTTTTCCAAATTCTATCCTTTTCTGAAATGTCTGATTTTTCAAATTACATTCATAATCAAGCTTTATTTTATTTGCGTAAAGTTTTCTGGTACGGTGTGGTGCTTTTATTTTGAAAGATATAAGAGCACTCCCTCAGAGAGAGTGCAGATCAGACGAGACATCGAGGCGATCCTGATTATTGTCTACAGGTGAGTGTCCAGTTTATAGACAATATATTATATATAAAGATACAACTAAATATAATGTGGGATTAACTTGCTCAACTTAAATATATGATGAATAAATACTGGCAACATTTGTTTTCAGAAGTTTCTGTTAGAAGAGATCTGTAAAAAACAGATTCAGTAGGAGTTAAAAAGACATCAAAGTTCAGATTTTAAGATACGGTTCTATTGACTGAGAAAGTGCGGTGAACTCAAATGTAATAATAAAAGTCAGAAATGACGTTCAAACTATAACTACTGGAGTTTCAAACTGAAGGATGAATGTGGGAATTGTCACGGTTCAGGAAGGGAATCGAAAGGTGAACATTAATAAAAGTAATGCCGATACAAACACAGCTAAGATCAGATTTCACGATGTGGGACTGAAGGAATAACATTTAGACATATTGTAAAGAATGATGATGATCAATGTTTATTATATTCAAACATGAACACAACATGCAGCAGCCTGCAGTTATTATCAGACTATGAACCGGTTCAGCAGCATTGTTAACTCTAAACACATGATCAAGAAAACATCTCTTGTCTCCTTCCTAACCACTCTTCCTTACCTGCTATGCCACTTCTGCTGTAACACTGTAAATGTCACGCTGTGGAACTAATAAGAGATTCTCATTCTGATAATATAATAACTAAGTATTTTGGTAACACTTTATATTAAGGTACACAAATTAACCATCAACTAGTTGTTAATTAACATGCATATTAGCAGTATATTGGCTCTTTATTATTACTACATTATAAAACACTTATTAATGACCCTATTCTACAAGTAATAAGCCATTAGTTGAGAGTTTTCCTCAATACCCTCTAATTAGTGCTTATTTATTGCAAGTCAGGAAGTTGTTGTACATGACTTTTGGTCTTAATACGCTCTGCTCAATATGGGCCTAATAAGGCAGCAGTACCACAAGAATAGCAATTCTCCCATAATAACACTTAACAAATATGATCTATTCTTAGGTAACAAAGACATCAAACTATAAGTGTTAATTGTGTCTAGATAACTCAAAATTAGGTATTTATATCTAAGAATATGTTTTGGGTATTGACCGTTCAGCTACCAATAGCAAGGTGATATTGACCTGTATGTTTCATATTTGCACATTTTTATTATTGTAAAATTTGTACTGGAGGTTAGACAGGAAACCGGGTACAGGAAGTAGGAGAAAGTGAACTGAATAGCATGGCAGTAGACTGCTACTAATTTTCCCTATGCAACCTGAAGAGTAAAAGGGTAAAGTCCGTCAGAAAGCAATGACTGTAATTGTAAGCCTTACACTTACACTGTAAGGATTAGTAACATGTATTGTGTTTATGTGATGACATTTGGAGATGTTTAAACACAATGAGAAAATGCTTTAGCATTCGCGCTAGCATTTGCGTTAGCATTCACACTAACGTTAGCATACACGGTAGCGTTAGCATACATACTAGCGTTAGCCATACTGGCCTGTATACATCCCTTATGAAACTGATATTAAAAAAAATATTGTAATATATTGGTAGATATAATACAATATACTGGATCATACATTTCCATATATGGGAAAGTAGTCCTTATATTTTTAAATATATTGCAATATATGCATGGACCATGTATGGCTATATATTGATACATATACAAAAAATATATTGCAATGAAAACAAAAACTGCACAATACATTTTTATATGTAATAGTTTTATTGAAATACTCATTTATCTTTCATGAGTTACACAAGTTTACATAAAATTGAACAGATATTCATAAACAGTTATCTCACTTCGTTTTGTATAGTTACCCACTTTATATATGAACATATGTTTGATGGTATATATTAAAAAAGTACAAATACTCCATTGTCCATTGAATGATGGAAAATAATATACAGTTTATAAATATATACAGACACACACATATATGCACGCATATATATATATGCATATATGCACGCATATATATATTATATGCATATATATAAATATGCAAATATATTCACATATATATATATTATATGTGAATATATGTGAATATATTTGCATATTTATATATATATATGCATATATGCACGCATATATATATGCATATATGCACGCATGCATATATATATAAATATGCATATATACAAATATATATATATGCATATATGCACACATATATATATGCATATATGCACGCATATATATATATATATATATATATATGCATATATGCACGCATATATATGCACATATTTTTTCATTCTTGAATATACTATAAAATACTTACTTCTTATTTCTATTTGTCTAACGGGGACCTATCATGCAAAATGCACTTTTGTACGTCTTTTATACATGAATATGTGTCCCCGGTGTTCCAGGGAACTCACCAAGTGTCAGAAAACACAACCCTCTCTATTTTCCTCCATACCCAAATCTCTAAAAACGGGGCTGCAACGGATCTGATAAAAACTAATCCAGATTTGAACACCGTCCTGACGTCAGGACGGTGGCGCTACGGCTATTGGGCCAACTCTCCACCTATCAGGGGAATGTGGGGTTGCCATTGCCGCTCGAAAGCGCTGGAGACGCTGTAGTACATATGCCAGGCCTGTAAGTGGCGCTGTAGTCTGCCACAAAAGCAGCAAAGAAGACTTCTGTTTATTCTCCGCTGTGGCTTTTTTTCTCCCTCCCCGAGGCAAGCGTTTGCTCCTGCTGCTTTAATTCAACGCAATCCCTCCCCGTCGAGGCAAGCACTGTAATTCTCTCCGGTTAGTCCACCAGCAGATGACAAACACCCACCTCTCCGCCTTTTCCAAGGAACGAGGGGACCGTGCGGCAGAGTTTCAGTTTGGTTTTCTTTTGCCGGTCAAGATGTCCGTTAAAGTTTAAATCTTCCGAATAAAATTAGAAAAGTGCCGGTCAAAGGTCTTCTTTGTTATTTATTGAGCTAATATAATAAAACACGGAGGACCGAGATCTATTTTACTCCTCCTCTTCTGACTTGATCAGAGCACGCTCCCCTCTCCTGCAGGGGGGCGTTGTCAGCTGCAGCTCACAGAATCAGCCCCCTGCAAAAACAGGGCTGGAGAACAGCAAATAGAGCGAAATGAGGCATGGCTAAAATGCATGATCTGTTTGGTATTTTTAAAACAGAAACGTATAAATATACCTTATATAGGTATGGCCCTACAATATATCATTAAATATAGCATGATAGGTGTCCTTTAATATATATGTTTATTTTGAAATTGGAAATAACCCAGTACTGAGATATTCTTGGAAATTAAATGAGAATCCATAAAACAGCTTGCGTTTGGATTCTGGTTATGGCCGACCGGCTATTTAGAGTGGAATGCAGCCCATCCACGGCAGACAGCCCAGTAATTGAATGCGCCACTTCCGGCTGACAGTGGCTGACCTCCATCTTCGCTAGACAAATATTTTTTACATCTCTCTAAAGCGTGTTAACATTCTCATTGGACAAATTACGTGCCAGTGATCATCACCAATCAATCTCACAGATTTCGGGGAGGCCCCCCCCCTCTCCAGCAATAGATTGATCTGATTGGCAGATTCAAATATGCGTTGCCGCCTCTGTCTGTTGATTCTGTCGCTGAGTGTCAAAGAGAAAGCATTCATCAGGTGCTTCGAAACGGAAAATTAAAAAGAAACAAGAGGAAAATACAGCACGGAGTCAGGTATGTGTGTGAGCATTTAAAACTATTTTAAATTGAAATAATTCTGCATGTATACTACAAGTAGTCTAGTTGCTTAATCCGTATGTCCCGTCTCTCGGCACTACACCAGCTACATTAGCTAACGTTAGTTAAATTAGCTATGTTAGTTCCCTCGTGTATAAGTGTATAACCGGTCCGCAGCTTTGTGAACATTCAATTTAGAAGATTTTCGATGTTACAGTCAACTGAAGTCGACCCAAAACAGCCAAAAATAGCGGACCTTTAGATCGCTAACATTTTAGCATACGTCAACGGAGTTTAACATAGCGAAAACTAGCCCCGCGGCTAACGGACATTTTCTGACTGGTGAAGATGATGAGCTAGTTAAGTAATGTAACCAAAGTTAGTCTATGTGTTCTGATGTTAGTAACTATGTAGGCTAACATTAGTTAGGCTATGTGTTGTGGACTAATGCATTCAAGTTAGTTCACATTTTAGTTGTTATTGCCCCTGCTGACAATTGTGTGGATAATATGTAGCCTACAGTCAATGGAATTTCACATTTTGCTCTCCAATGTATGTTATTTTAATATTGATCCATAATACTATATATCTATATATTTTACAGGAGCATTGTTGAAATTCATAGGTTGAACTAAGCCTGCAGAACCACAAGTCAAGAGGACAGAGGAGCCAGATAGCAGTGGTGACTGAGACAGAATAAATAAGGAGAGAGGGCCCATGCAGAGAGGCAGACATCAGTAGTGAGGAATCAGACCCACAAGACACGAGGTCATTTAATTTCACTGTAATTTTACTTTTCACATATCACTTTATTCACTATTCAGCTTAGTTATTTATTCAGTTATTTTATTACTGGTACTGCTAATTGCACTATGCGTATTGTTGTATATTGTATATACGTATGTATTTACTACTACTACTACTTACAAAATCGAGGGTAGCTTTTGTACATATTTCAGGGTTTTTCTATGCCTTTGTTCATCTAAATTCTACAACTCCTGCCGATGCCGAGGCCCAGTTCTCCCTTCCCACCACCCCAGGCTCATTGTGCTAGGTAAAACTCTCATTCAATAAAAGTAGTCTTTTAACCTGTTAAGCCCTGAGCCTGTTTTTCAGGTCTCAGGCTCGAAAATGACATTCCCAGAACAAATGACCATATCTTCCCTTCTAAAAGGTTAAATTAATAATCTTTTTTCTCAAAGTAATGATAAACCTGTGAGTTGGATGTAGAAGAGTCAGAATCAATATAGATGTTTTTTATTTTAAAGAGAATTCAGATTTTACATAGTAAAAAACTGTAAATTATAGTGTCCGTCCAACATTTTTTTTTTACTTATAGTGAAAACTACCCTTGGATGATGGGTTAGTAGACTAAAAACTTTAGGAATCCAAAGTACAACATATAATAAGTACCCTGTATCAAGATTGATAAAAACAAGTGACATTTGACCTTTTTAGAGAGGTTTAGCCAAAACCACCCCACCTCTGAGGTGATTTGGGTGAAAATGGTTTTTTTTCCATATCTCTGGCCCCTCTTGCTCGATTTTCTTTCTGACCGTTAGAGCCAATAGAATCGAAGGGGGAGGCCCCCACACACACACGTTGTGAAGAGAAAAGGTGGGGGCTGCGCGCATGTAAATGTGCAGCAGAGTGGACCGATCTCTGCCTCTGACATTTGGAAACGAAAAAGCAGTTTTAATGCTTATGGATTATCAGAAATCATTTCAAAGAGGACACAGACACATTGGATTAACCTATGGATTAACTGCAGCATCGTTTTTTTATCGTTTTAATGCCATTGAAGACCAGTTTTGACCAAGGTAAGCCATGTTAGCGTTTCTAGCTACCTAGCTCCACATGTTATGATGTACGCTTTCGTTTATAGCGTCGCAAATGTTTATCACTGAGTGTTGAGGTGGGCACCACTAGATTCAGTGTCTCCAGGACACCAAAAATGAGTGGTTGGCTGTGCATCTAGGATAAGTAATAAGGGAGTTATTGTGAGTTTAGGTGCAGTGATAGGTTACATTTTTTTTGCTCGTGGCTAATTCAGAGGCTGAGTGTTAGCATTGTGGGGTTTTTTTGGAGAAAAAAAATTAAAAGATCAGTTAGCTGAGTTTCTTCCCGTTACATGGATATAAAACATTCATAGTTTATTAAATGAACATGCCCTCATACACTGTTTCCTGCAAGATGTTGCGGCAGTGCCCCGGTACCGGGGTCTCTCGGGCTTAACAGGTTAAGCCCTGAGCCTGTTTTTCAGGTCTCAGGCTCGAAAATGACATTCCCAGAACAAATGACCATATCTTCCCTTCTAAAAGGGTTAAATTAATAATCTTTATTCTCAAAGTAATGATAAACCTGTGAGTTGGATGTAGAAAAGTCAGAATCAATATAGATGTTTTTTATTTTAAAGAAAATTCAGATTTTACATAGTAAAAAACTGTAAATTATAGTGTCCGTCCAAAAATAATTGTTTACTTATAGTGAAAACTACCCTTGGATGATGGGTTAGTAGACTAAAAGCTTTAGGAATCTAAAGTACAACATATAATAAGTACCCTGTATCAAGATTGATGCAAAACAAGTGACATTTGACCTTTTTAGAGAGATTTAGCCAAAAACCCCCACTTCTGGGGTCATTTGGGTGGATTTGACCTATCCCTGGCCCCCCTTGCTCGATTTTGATGAATGAAATCTCTTTATAACCGCTAGAGCCAATGGAATCGAGGGAAAGTTATATACACACCAACACGTTAACAAATAAGGAGTGAGAGTGACGCGTTACCAAAACCGGAAGCTGCATACACTCTGGTGGCTACCAAAAATGGAATTATGGATTATAAATAATTTCTTCAAAGGCACAGGTACATTATCACCTATGGATCAACAGTTGTAGATTTTTTTTTGTTTTAATGCCATTGAACACGTCTTTTGACCTAATTGACAGCTACGGTGAGACGATCTGCCGTAAAAGCTCCGTAAAGGTACGTGTTGTGATGTCTGTGTTTGCTTCCCCTGTCGCAAGTTCGGATCGCTCAGTGATGATACTATACTTAAATAATCAGTGGAGTCTCAGCTTTAATAGGCTATATTGTATGTGCAGCTACGATAAGTAATAAGGGTATCTTTATCTTGAATTGTGTGCCGCAGTGCGTTAGAATTGTTTCGCTCAGGGGTCATTTAGACGCTTCTTATGAGACTTGTGTTTTGTTTTGGCAAAAATGGTTCATATCTTCAGTTAGCTGAGATTCTTCCCGTTAATCTGGTGCTACACATTAATAGTTTCATAAATGTTAAGAAGCCCTGAGACATTATCTCGAAAAAAAACGGTGGGAGGGGTCTAATGGGGGGACCGCCGTGCTTAAGAGGTTAATGCTTATGGATTATCAGAAATCATTTCAAAGGGACACAGACACATTGGATTAACCTATGGATTAACTTCAGCAGCGTTTTTATCGTTTTAATGCCATTGAAGACCACTTTGGAGAGACTACAGAGCCAAGGTAAAATGTTAGCATTTTTAGCTACCTAGCGTCACCTGTTTTGATGTCCGTCTTTGCTTATAACGTCACAAATACGTATAATTCAGTGGTAATGTCGGTGTCAATCGATTCTGTGTCACATCACGATGTGAATCGATGTGTTGGATGTGGTGAAAAGATAAATAATAAGGTTTTGTGAGGGATTTTCAGTGCAGTAAGGTGTTAGCATTTTTCGCTCGTTGCAAATTCAGAGGCTCAGTGTTAGCATTGTGGGTTTTCTTTTAAAAAAAAAAAAAAATGATCAGTTAGATGAGTTTCTTCCCGTTACATGGATATAAAACATTCATAGTTTTATTAAAGGGGACCTATCATTCAAAATGCACTTTTGTACGTCTTTTCTACATGAATATGTGTCCCCGGTGTTCCAGGGAACTCACCAAGTGTCAGAAAACACAACCCTCTCTATTTTCCTCCATACAAAAAACAAGATTGTTCAATAGGATAACAGACTGCTCTTTTTGGCCCTGTATGAAATAACAATGCATAATTTATTAACTATACCTATACAAAATGTAATACATTTTCCCTTCATTATGTAATAACACCTCCTTTTGTAATAATTTGCCCATTGTGTAGTAAACAAGTTCAATGCAAATATGTAATACATGTCGCCACATTTTGAAATATATTATTACATATTGCAGTGGTTATTACAAAATGAGTTGCAAACAATAACATTACAACTGTTTATTTATTATTCAACCATGAATCATCCTTACTCATAATTTCAAAGATATTTCAGTAGAATATCTTTCATTGGCCAAAACTAGATCAAGTGTTACCATATTCATTAGCCAACATGTATATCAACATCAATTTTGGGATATATCTAAAGTTTGGTTATGGTTACATAATGAATATTACAGTTTTTTAAAAGGGCAACTGTGACGGCCGTCGCCTCTCCGGTCCTGTTAATTCTGTTTTGCTGTTTGTTGTTCCATATGTAAATGAGCATGTGTGGTTGCCCCAACGTCATTGGCTACCATTTCCTGGTCCGCCTCCGAAGACACCGATTGGAGCACGCCGGGCCCTACGCGATCCAATCCCCGTGCAATCCCAGCGCACACCTTCCGGAGATGATTACAAAGCCTGGGGACAATTATCACTCGGGAGGCTCTGCTGCGATCAGACGCCTCACACATTTTGCTCCTGTGTCGTGGACACTTCAGACTTGAGCTAGTAGACTGTGTTTGACTTTTGTGATCCGTGTTTAGTGTTGTGTGTGTAGCGTGCTGATATATGTGTTTAGAGTAGCGTGTTGAGATATGTGTTTAGAGTGGTGTGTTTAGTTTATTTTGTTAGCTGCGTTTTCCTGCAGCCTCCTTCCAATAGTGTTGATTGGAAGTGATCTCAGGTGTGTTAATTAGGCTCATTTTTAGAGTCCTCCTTCTGTTACTAACAGTAGAACTGTGCCCCTTTTGGCTTCTATGTTTGGCTTAGGCTACTTTTGATCTCATTTTGTTGTGCACCTTTGTTGTTACTCATTAAACCCTATTATAATTATTACCAATTCCAATCTGTGTGTGTTACCTTCCTCATCCCTAGCGGGTTCGTAACAGCAACTCACGCATTTTGTAATAACCATTGCAAAATGTAATAATTTATTACAAAATGCAGGGAAATGTATTTTATATTGCGTTTTATATAGGCTGTTGATTACAGAATGCAGCAGATTATTACAAAATGTGGGTTTTATTACATAATTACGTGGAAATTGTCTTGAGTCATTACATAATGTGTTGTTTATAGGCCTTTTCTTTTATTCTTTCCTTGTCCTTCTTTTAATGAGTATGTTGATAACTGTTCACATTGATAGAAAAAAACGAATTAAAGATTTTTTTTATCAGAACATGCATTTCTCCTCATTGTGAACATATATTGCACTCATGTTCCGAATATATGGTACGTACATGGTCTTTTATATATCTGAATATATAGTGCATACATGTCACCATATAATTGTGAATATATAGCGCATACATGTCCCCATATAATTGTGAATATATAGCGCATACATACCCCCATATAAATCTGAATATATAGTACATACATGTCCCCATATAATTGTGAATATATAGTACAAACATGTCCCCATATACATCTGTATATATAGTACATACATGTCCCCATAGAATTGTGAATATATAATACATACATGTCTCCATATACATCTGAATATAGAGTACATACATGTCCCCATATAAATGTTAATATATAGTAAATGTATGTTCACATATATACACAACCAATATATTATATATATTTACATATATTACTCAATATATGGAAAGCGGCAATTACTGATGTATTATCCCATATATTGCAATATACTAACACAATATATTATTCTATATATCAATATATTGTAATATATTAACACAATATATTATTCTATATATCTTCAATATATTTGTATATTTAATAAATATGTTTTTCATATTGATTATTAATCAGTATCAGTTGGTGTAGCCAACAGAAAGATTAATTTTATTAAATCTTTTCAATTAACCAGTAAATCAGAAAACAAAATAATGCAATATATTGACAGTTAATATATGGGGAAATATATTTTCTTTGCGTAAGGGATGCTTATTGCACAGCTAGCATTAGCTTGATTACCTTGTTTACACTTAGCGGTCCCATGTGTTAATCTGTGTATGTTACACTTGCATGTATGAGATCATTAAGTGCCTTGTAACTTATTTTTGCTATAGTTTCACTCCGTTTGAATGTCAGTGGACTGCAAATAAGTCAATAAAGGAGCATGGCTGCTCATTCCCTGGCTCTCCAAAGAGTTTGGCTGGCTGTTTAATCTATGTTCACACTGAGACAGTACAACACAGAGAGAGAACAGTACACCTATTGTGTAAGTACATACAAGCAGGTCACACAGAATGATCACAAATACATAAAATCTGTTAAAAATCAGTTTTTATTAAAAAAAGTATAGAGGCTGCATATGTGTTCTCAGCCTTGGAGAAATTTGACATGTTTTGGTATGTGTCTGAACCTCTCTTTAGTGATTCATTAATAAAACAGAAATTTGATGTACTGTTGAGGTTAATTTCAGTAGTTGTGTTCTATAATGTATTTACAAAGTGTGAAGAGGAGGCAACTTTAGAATAGGGAACCTGTTCAGGTCAATTAGAGTCAAACTACTAGCTTATTGGTTATGAACAAGACTTCACTTTAAAATAGGGAACATGTTCTTAGATAGAAATACCTCATTAGAGTCAAACTACTAACTTATTGGTTATGAACAAGACTTCACTTTAAAATAGGGAACATGTTCTTAGATAGAAATACCTCATTAGAGTCAAACTACTAACTTATTGGTTATGAAACAACACTTCACTTTAAATAGGGAACATGTTCTTAGATAGAAATACCTAATTTTGAGTTATTTAGACACAATTAACACTTATAGTTTAATGTCTTGTTACCTAAGAATAGATCATATTTGTTAAGTATTATTATGGGAGAATTACTTTTCTTGTGGTACTGCTGCCTTATTAGGCCCATATTGAGCGGAGTATATTAAGACCAAACTCATGTACAACAACTTCCTTACTTGCAATAAATAAGCACTAATTAGAGGGTTATTGAGGAAAAACTCTCAACTAATGGCTTATTACTTGTAGAATATGGTCATCTAGAATAAGGCATTAATAAGTATACCAAAGCCAATATACTGTGAATATGCATGTTAATTAACAACTAGTTGATGGTTAATTTGTGTACCTTAATATAAAGTGTTTCCAGTATTTTATATAAATAACATAATTAAGTTCATAAAGTAAAAGTACTCCTTGGGCACAATGGCCCATTTCAGAATTAAATAAAGTATTTTCAGCTAGGCGTACTTCATGTATGAAAAGTACATAAAGTAAGTGCTCCTTCTGCAGAACGGATCTTTTTCACAGTATTATTTTATTATGGTTATTATAGGATGGTATTTTTATCCATTTTACAGCATGTTAGTCTTGTGGTTGGTCAATGTGGACCAAATTGAGATACTTTAAATACTGTGCGTCAGACGAGCCTTTGCAGTAAAGCCTGCCTACGGTGCTGCGGACCTGCATTCTGATTGGCTAAGGCATAAGCCAAGTTGACAGCTCTGTGTTACAATTAGCTTAGTGTCACGCCCTGGCTCAAGGACGGACAAAAGAAGGAGACCACACATGATTAATTTCCAATTAAAGTACATTTATTTAAAGAAACTAAGATAACTATGAAGTCAGTCAATCAATAATGTATGCAGTGTGTGCTCCACTGAGATCCAACATCTAGTTACAGGTGGCCTGTGGAACTGCCAGTCAGCTGTTCCTAAGGCTGACTTCATCTCTGGCTACGCTTCCCTGCAGTCTCTGGATTTCCTTGCTCTCACTGAGATCTGGATTACTCCATCCAACACATCCACCCCAGCAGCTCTCTCCACAGCATATTCCTTCTCCCATACACCCAGACCCACTGGCAGAGGAGGTGGCACTGGTCTCCTGCTCTCTCCCAAATGGAGCTTTTCCCTCTTCAAACTACCTAACTTCACTCCTTTCACCTTTGAATTCCATGCCGTCACAGTAACCCATCCTATACAATTAACCATTGTTGTTCTCTACCATCCACCAGGCGGACTTCTTGGAGGAATTAGATAATCTCCTCTCACACATCCCAGAAACTGGCCCTCCCACTGTACTTCTCGGAGACCTCCAGACAGGGAAGATATCTGAACTAACATCTCTTTTAACCGCCTTTGCTTTCTCACTGTCTCCGTCCCCACCGACTCATAAAGCTGGCAATGTCCTCGATCTCATATTCTCAAGGAACTGCACTACTTTTAACCTCTCTGTAAACCCGCTTCACACATCGGATCACTTTTTCATTTAATTCTCTCTACCCCTTTCCAAACATAACAAACTAATCTCTTCTCATTCTGCACCTGTCCGCCGTGACCTTCGTTCCCTCTCCCCCTACCTTTGCCTCATCGGTGCTCTCAGCCCTCCCTTTCTGTGACTCGTTCCAACTCCTGCCTCCAAACTCTGCTGCAGAAACTCTCCTCTCTACTCTTTCATCCTCTCTGGACTCTCTCTGTCCTCTCACATCTCGGCAGGCTCGTCAGTCCCCTCCTGCTCCCTGGCTAAATGACGCACTGCGTGCTAATAGAACCATCCTTCGGGCAGCTGAGCGGAAATGGTGGAAATCCAAACACCGTGACGACCTCCTAACCTACCAGGCTCTCCTCTCCTCTTTCTCTGCTTCGATCTCTCAGGCAAAAAGCACTTTCTTTCAAGATAAGATCCATTCTTCCTATTCCAATCCCAAAAAACTATATTCCATCTTCTCCACCCTGACTCACTTTACTCACCGCTGGGTCACCAGACCCACCTTTACTCACCGCTGGGTCACCAGACCCACCTTCACCCACACACACTAACCTCCTTTTCCCCTCTCTCTCCAAGTGAGGTTCTTACCCTCATTACCTCTGCCCGTCCTACCACCTGTCCTCTGGACCCTATCCCCTCAAACCTCCTTCAGACTATCGCTCCTGATATTCTACCGTTTCTCACCCATTTCATCAACACTTCTCTAACTTCTGGTCACTTTCCAAACAGTCTCAAGGAGGCAAGAGTAAACCCTCTCCTAAAGAAACCCACTCTCAACCCGTCTGATGTTATAAACTACAGGCCTGTCTCTCTCCTCCCGTTCCTGTCTAAAACACTTGAACGCGCTGTCTTTAAACAACTCTCCTGTTATCTCCATCAGAACAACCTTCTGGATCCGCACCAGTCTGGTTTCAAGGCAGGTCACTCACAGAAACTGCTCTCCTCGCTGTCTCTGAGGAACTGCACACTGCTAAAGCAGCCTCCCTCTCCTCTGTCATCATCCTTTTGGACCTGTCTGCTGCATTCGACACGGTGAACCATCAGATCCTCCTTCGCACTCTCCAAGAACTTGGAGTTTCAGGCTCTGCACTTTCCCTCCTCACCTCATACCTCAAAGACCGCACCTACAGGGTAACTTGGAGAGGGTCCGAGTCCGACCCTTGTCAATTAACTACAGGGGTCCCTCAGGGCTCTGTTCTTGGTCCCCTCCTCTTCTCTCTGTACACAAACTCGCTCGGATCGTCATTAGCCCGCATGGTTTTTCATACCACTGCTACGCTGACGACACCCAATTAATTCTGTCCTTTCCCCGCTCAGAGACCCAGGTCGTCGCACGCATCTCTGCTTGTCTAGCAGACATCTCTCAGTGGATGTCTGCTCACCACCTCAAGCTCAACCTTGACAAGACTGAACTGCTTTTCCTTCCGGGAAAAGATTGTCCCACTCTTGACCTAACAATCAACATCGGCCCTCTGTTGTTTCCCCGACTCAGACTGCAAGGAATCTGGGTGTGACCCTAGATAACAACCTGTCCTTCACTGCAAACATCGCTGCTACAACCCGCTGCTGCAGATACACTCTTTACAACATCAGGAGGATACGTCCCCTCCTGACCCAGAAAGCGACGCAACTTCTGGTCCAGGCTCTCGTCATCTCACGCCTAGACTACTGCAACTCCCTCCTGGCTGGTCTACCTGCATGTGCCATCCGACCTCTGCAGCTCATCCAGAATGCAGCGGCTCGTCTGATCTTCAGGGAGGCGTGTGGTGCAGTGGGATGTGCGTTGGTGTTCGAATCAGGGGTCACAGGTTCAAACCCCACTGCAGTCAGCATGTCGTTGTGTCCCTGAGACACTTCACCCAAATTGCTCCTGAGGGATTGCCCACAGTATTGAGTATGTAAGTCGCTTTGGATAAAAGCATCTAACAAGTGACATGTAATGTAATAATAATGTAATGTCCTCCGCTCCCTTCACTGGCTTCCAGTAACTGCTAGAATCCACTTCAATCTACTTGCGTACCATGCTGCGAATGGATCTGGCCCTTCCTACATCCAGGACATGGTTAAACTGTACACCCCAGCACGTGCACTCCGCTCTGCATTAGCCAAACGGCTCGCTGCACCCGCACTGCGAGGGGGACCCAAGTTCCATCAGCAAAAACACGTCGGTTTGATATCCTGGCTCCAACATGGTGGAATGATTTCTCCATTGACATCAGGACAGCAGAAAGCTTACACATCTTCCGGCGCAGACTGAAAACTCATCTCTTTCGACTCCACTTCGAGCGATTGAATTACTAACAAAGCACTTATATACTAATAAAGGACTGGCTTATCTAAAGCCAGTTGAGTATCACTTGAAATGTTTTGGCTCTATGAAACCGGATGTATCTTCTTGGTCGAATGCACTTATTGTAAGTCACTTTGGATAAAAGCGTCAGCTAAATGTAATGTAATGTAATAACCAAATGAAGGTAACATACACCAAACCTTTACACTATGCAACTAGTGGCAACAACAACAACTGGTGACTCCCCATGCTCAACTAACTCTTGAGAGTATGTCCCTTATCTGACTAAACACTTAACTAGTCCTCGTACAGATACTTGTGGAGGGTATTTATTCACTGAAACCCAGTGGTATTAGAAGGCAACTGTATACACAGCGACCCCACAAGAAACCATGGACGTGATCCCGAGACAACTAGCTCTAGCCACTTTCTCTGTCACACTAAAGCCAACCCCCCACAGCAGACTCTCCATTAGAACCTGCTGCTGGGCCTCACAGAAGAGAACACAAGTCACATGCTCAGTATGTAGTGTCTCTACTTTAAAGAGTCCTCTCCGGCTGATGTTCAGGTGTATATCAGTATGTAGTGTCTCTACTTTAAAGAGTCCTCTCCTGCTTATGTTCAGGGTATATCAGTATGTATTGTCTCTACTTTAAAGAGTCCTCTCCTGCTGATGTTCAGGTGTATATCAGTATGTAGTGTCTCTACTTTAAAGAGTCCTCTCCTGCTGATGTTCAGGTGTATATCAGTATGTAGTGTCTCTACTTTAAAGAGTCCTCTGCTGCTGATGTTCAGGTGTATATCAGTATGTAGTGTCTCTACTTTAAAGAGTCCTCTCCTGCTGTTGTTCAGGTGTATATCAGTATGTAGTGTCTCTACTTTAAAGAGTCCTCTCCTGCTGATGTTCAGGTGTATATCAGTATGTAGTGTCTCTACTTTAAAGAGTCCTCTCCTGCTGATGTTCAGGTGTATATCAGTATGTAGTGTCTCTACTTTAAAGAGTCCTCTCCTGCTGATGTTCAGGTGTATATCAGTATGTAGTGTCTCTACTTTAAAGAGTCCTCTCCTGCTGATGTTCAGGTGTATATCAGTTTGTTGTGTCTCTACTTTAAAGAGTCCTCTCCTGCTGATGTTCAGGTGTATATCAGTATGTAGTGTCTCTACTTTAAAGAGTCCTCTCCTGATGTTCAGGTGTATATCAGTATGTCGTGTCTCTACTTTAAAGAGTCCTCTCCTGCTGATGTTCAGGTGTATATCAGTATGTAGTGTCTCTACTTTAAAGAGTCCTCTCCTGCTGATGTTCAGGTGTATATTAGTATGTAGTGTCTCTACTTTAAAGAGTCTCTCCTGCTGATGTTCAGGTGTATATCAGTATGTAGTGTCTCTACTTTAAAGAGTCCTCTCCTGCTGATGTTCAGGTGTATATTAGTATGTAGTGTCTCTACTTTAAAGAGTCCTCTCCTGCTGATGTTCAGGTGTATATTAGTATGTAGACCACACATGATTAATTTCCAATTAAAGTACATTTATTTAAAGAAACTAAGTTAATTATGAAGTCAGTTAATCAGTAGTGTGTGGGTGTGTGAACATGCATCTGTATATAAAGCAAAGACAAACAAACCCAGATCCAGTAGAGCCAAGCAACCCAACAGGAGAGGAGAGACTGCTCAGGCACCCATTCTTGTAGCTGAGCAGTCAACCTAAATCAGGTGTCAGCAATCTCTCCTGATTGGGGGAGTGGCTAACCAGGGACTTGGGTCTGAGGCAGAAGAAGTCCTGTGTGGTCAACCCTTTCGTGACCTGCGTTACATGTGCTCAAAAAAAAAACCATTACAAATTACATTTGCAAAAGGGCATTTCTCTGATAGGAGGCAAAAGGTCAGGGGATCGAGCCCCTGTTGCGGTCTACCTGTGCTCATGCCTGATAGGAGGGTTGGTAGTTTGATCCTGGTTTCTGCAGACAACATGTAGGAGTGTCCTTGGACAAGATACTGAACACCAAGATGCTCCCATAACCCTGGCATAGCTTTAGAAGTGTTTGCAAGTAGATACAAACCCTTGGGTAAATGTAGTGTGCTAGTATTTGGTTGTAGTTTCATTATTTGTTCAAAATAGCCAACACTGTATTAAGCCAACATTGATTGGCTATTATTCCTTTTATTTTTTTAATGTGCTGTTTAATATTACAAAATGATTAGCAGAGTTAATAGTATACAGTTTATACTATAAAGAACAATATATCTGTGTAAGTTGGTGCCCCGAGTGAGGCACACTACTGTCGGCAATTACTCTTAAATTTACAGCATCTTTATTATTCTACTATCAGCATTTCTGTCAATATTTAAAGGAACATATTGTTATAAGTCATCCTGACAGTGTTTATTGTATGTATATTTGCCTTCAAATTAAACCAATTGAAATACAAATCCATTACAGTTTCAGTACCATTTATACAATTTAATTGCTATTCTTCTGTTTTTCATACTTTAGTTATTAGTATTTTTCATCTGTCTGAGGAGAATTGTTCTTAAAATATAAAACAATGTTTAGGACCTGTAATAATTAATTAATTCAGACGGATGAAAACAGTTGAGGTAGTAATCACAGACACAACTAAAGTCTTTGTACCTTCCTGAATCTGATCCTTTTCTCCTGCAGGTTTTCTGATCTTCAGACATGGATCCAGATCTCACCATCGTCCTGCTCGGTAGAGCCGGAGTTGGTAAAAGTGCTTCAGTAAACACCATCCTGGGACGACCAGCGTTTAAGTCTAAGCGTTTCAAATCAGTGACGACAGGAATCTCTGAGCAAACAGGAAGTGTGTTTGGGAAAGAGATCTCAGTGGTCGACACTCCAGGAATATTAGACAGCAAGGAAACAGAGAAGATTGGAGACTTCTGTCAGGATCTCCTGAAGTCCTCCAGGCGCTGTCTGTTTCTGGTGACCCTCAGAGCCGGACACTTCACAAACAAAGACCAGGCGGCATTGACAACAGCAATGGAAGTCCTCGGACCTCAAGGGTTGAAGAAGAGTTACCTCCTCTTCACTGGAGGAGATACTTTAGAGGGAAAGACTTTGGAGGATTTCATCTTTGCAGAAGGAGATGAAGCTAAGCTTGCAGATGTTGTTCAGATGATTGATGGGAGGTATCACCTCTTCGACAATGAGTCTGATGATGAAGAGCAAGTCAGAAATCTGCTGCTGAAGTCTGAACATCTGAGACCCGAGGAACAACCTGATTCACCAGGTACTGTGCTGTCCAATGCTCTTTATTAATGTTCAGTAATGTCTTTATTAACCTGTTAAACCCGGAGGACCCCGGGGGGGCCGCAGGTATTTTTTCTTCGCGAAACTGTGTCTCAGGGCTTCTTAATATTGAACAACCTATTAATATGTCATACCCACTTAACGGGAAGAAACTCAGCTAACTGACGATACAAACCATCTTTACCGAAAGAAAACATAAGTCTCACAAGAAGCGTCTAAATGAGACCTGAGCGGAACTCACGGAAAAATACCCGTATTACTTATCGGATCTGCTCAGACAAGATATTGATTAGCAAGCTGAGATTCCACAGATTCCAGAAATGTAAGTATCATCACTGAGCGCTTGGAACTCGCGACAGGGGAAGCAAAACCAGACATCACACCACGTAGCTTTACGGGAGAAACAAGGGACATCGTCTTACCTTAGCTGTTGTTCTGATCAAAAGTTGTGTTCAATGGCATTAAAACTATAAAAACGCTGCTGAAGGTTAATCCATAGATGAATCCAATGTGTCTGTGTCACTTTGAAATGATTACTGATAATCAGGGGCGTCGCCTGGACCTGGAAACATTCGGGGCTTAGCCCTCAGTGAAGGCGGCCGTGGCTCTACAGTGAAATTTTCTACTGCAACACTCCCCACACGCACATACACAGTACACCCGCGACTGTTACAATGAAGGCTTGATAATCAGCTCAGGGCATATAGGTGTAAGCAGGGGTAAAGTGCTATTTTTTATAAGTGGGGGCGGACTTCACCTCCTCTAGGGGGTCCGGGAGAAGATTAAAAGCATCAATCTGGTGCAGAGTCACAAACCCTCAAAGTACACCCTGTAGCGAGTAAAACTCTAACACAGAAAATACCTCCCCAAAACGCCTCGTTGGAGATTTCTCATGTTCTTCCTGGGCATCGTGACGTCTGGATACCCAGTAGCCACGCCCAGAGCTATGACGCGATACGGTCATGCGGTACCCGGAACCAAATGGACCAATCCGCGGAGCCGTTACGTTAAGCCCCCGCTGATTGGTCCAAATTGACCAATCCACGGACTTCCTCACACACACACACTCAGTGCAGGCAGCTCAGCTGATTTCTCCTCCCTGGCTGCAGGCTGATAACAGACAGTTGGATCGCGGCGAAATTCTCTCTGCAGACCCGTCCTCTCTGCAGACCCATTCTCACAGCGTTTATCAACCTTTTTCTTACTCAATATCAAGACACACTTATTGTTTTTACTTCGGCTGTGAGTTTGTGTGTGCTCAGGATGAGTTTGGCTGTGTTTCGCTGTGTATTATTGATGAACTGTGATCTTCTCGCTCCCAGGAAAGAAACTTAAAATAATGAGACTAATGCAGTCTCTGAAAAGGTTTAGATGAGTAATTTAATTGAGTAACGAGGTTGTAGAACAAGCAGAAGGTAAGGAAGAGACAAAAGCCGGTGTTGTCCCTCGGGAGGCTGCAGCGTAGAAAAGAGAGCGTGTTGTCCTCCGCGGTCTGCTTTTATCCTCCTCCGGTTCTCTCCCGCTTAGTAGATAGGGGGACCGCCCTCCTCCGTCTTCAATGTTCGACATCGCGTAAAACAGAGGATTTCGACATTTTGTATTCATTGCTTACTTCCATAAGCCTTTTCTCTCCTTATCTCTTTCATGACTTTTTATTTAATGAATTATAACGGCTGTAATAGCTAGTTTAGTAATACTAGAAGTACTAAACCCTAACCCTAACCCTAACCCTAACCCTAACCCCCTAACCCTAACCCTAACCCTGACGTCATGGCTACCTACGTATGTAAACAAAACTTTAAAATCAACTGTACCTTCATTTAATATTCAGCAGTAATGATATCTCAACGTCTATAGATGTAATGTTAAAGTCAGTAGGTTTTGGTGTGCAACACTCCGTGTCATTTTCACTTTACATTCACATTTATAGAAAACGTAATATTAGCTACATGCTAAATGCTAACCGGAGATGAAGGACTTTCAGAATAAAAGCTTGGCATTGAGATTTTACGAGAACTTCCGTTTTTTTCCAGAATAAAACAGCTTTTAAACTGATGGTATGTTTAAACTAAATTATGCCGTAAAACATTGATTTTAATTTCTAACAGTATCCTAAACAAGGAAAAACAACACCTCCACGGAGCTCAGCGCGATTCACAACGTCCCGACCAATCAGAGCACACTGTGCTCACAGGGGGTGGGGGCTGGAGCTATTGGAGCTCCAACGAGCCGTTAAAGGCAGAGAGTGAAATTCAGTGAATACACGTAGTTTACAGAGATGCTGTTTGAGAAACCAATGTGAGTTTGGAGAGATGCTGTATGAGAAACCAATGTGAGTTTGGAGAGATGCTGTATGAGAAACCAATGTGAGTTTGGAGAGATGCTGTAGAGAAACCAATGTGAGTTTGGAGAGATGCTGTATGAGAAACCAATGTGAGTTTGGAGAGATGCTTTGAGAAACCAATGTGAGTTTGGAGAGATGCTGTTGAGAAACCAATGTGAGTTTGGAGAGATGCTGATGAGAAACCAATGTGAGTTTGGAGAGATGCTGATGAGAAACCAATGTGAGTTTGGAGAGATGCTGTATGAGAAACCAATGTGAGTTTGGAGAGATGCTGTTGAGAAACCAATGTGAGTTTGGAGAGATGCTGTTTGAGAAACCAATGTGAGTTTGGAGAGATGCTGTTGAGAAACCAATGTGAGTTTGGAGAGATGCTGTTGAGAAACCAATGTGAGTTTGGAGAGATGCTGATGAGAAACCAATGTGAGTTTGGAGAGATGCTGTATGAGAAACCAATGTGAGTTTGGAGAGATGCTGTTTGAGAAACCAATGTGAGTTTGGAGAGATGCTGTTTGAGAAACCAATGTGAGTTTGGAGAGATGCTGTATGAGAAACCAATGTGAGTTTGGAGAGATGCTGTATGAGAAACCAATGTGAGTTTGGAGAGATGCTGTATGAGAAACCAATGTGAGTTTGGAGAGATGCTGTATGAGAAACCAATGTGAGTTTGGAGAGATGCTGTATGAGAAACCAATGTGAGTTTGGAGAGATGCTGTATGAGAAACCAATGTGAGTTTGGAGAGATGCTGGATGAGAAACCAATGTGAGTTTGGAGAGATGCTGTTTGAGAAACCAATGTGAGTTTGGAGAGATGCTGTATGAGAAACCAATGTGAGTTTGGAGAGATGCTGTTTGAGAAACCAATGTGAGTTTGGAGAGATGCTGTATGAGAAACCAATGTGAGTTTGGAGAGATGCTGTATGAGAAACCAATGTGAGTTTGGAGAGATGCTGTATGAGAAACCAATGTGAGTTTGGAAAATTGCACGATATAAATCTATTCTAGTAGACCTCAACAATGGAATTATGATCAGTGGAAATGGCCATGACATGGGACCTTTAAATGCAGGTGTTGCAGCCACATTTACTCCTGCAAATACGTTCAAACATGCACGTAAAGCAGTGGCAACTATGCCACCATTTCAGCTGACTTTTTCTCAGAAATACTGTCACATAACATCCATATATTTCAGTGCTAGGTTGATGCTTAGCTAAGCTAACTATTAAACACTTTAACTGACAGGACTCAGGATCAACTGTGTACTGTAAGGTAGCTTCTAGCTTCCTGTCGAACAGTAAGTCAACATTTCCCAGAGAGCTTTCTTTGAAATCACCAGGTAACGCTAAAAAACATTACATTTAGATTGTATGACAAAGTGTTTATTTAATATATCTGGCTAGCTAGAGCTACTTGCTTACATGTTCGCATAACTTGGAAGTTTATTGACATTTACATACCTTGTTTACCTGGCTCAAGTGGTGGCTTTGGGGTTGTTGTGTGAGCCACCACTTGAGAATTGTCGTCTTTTTTAAGAAAAATGTTCTTATGTCCATCTTCCAAAACTCTGAGTCCGACTGACAGTTTAAACATTGTCACAGGATAGGTACCTGTCAGCCAATAAGACACGTTTATTTCCATGCAACTCTCTGGTGATTGGTCTGGTGTCTTGCCTCAGTTGCATTCACTGAACACGGGAAGGCGGCGACGCGCCTGCTGATAATCCATCATTCAATTTTTATGTCAATAACAGAGTTTTCATATATAGCTGCTATGATAGCTACCAGAGTGTATGACAGCTTCCTGTTTTGGGCATTCTGGCTACGCATCACTCATTCACCAATGAGTAATGTTTAGATGGATTTTAGGAACTTCCCCTCGATTCTATTGGCTCTAACGGTTAAAAAGAGGTGTCAATCATCAAAATCGAACGAGGGGGTCCAGAGATATGGAAAAGATATAAAAAAGTCAAATGTCACTTGTTTTGCATCAATCTTGATACAGGGTACTTATTATATTTTGTACTTTGGATTCCTAAAGCTTTTAGTCTACTATTCCATCATTCAAGGGTAGTTTTCACTATAAGTAATGGTTTATTTTTGGACGGACACTATAATTTACATTTCTTTACTATGTTCAATCTGAATTTACTTTAAAATAAAAACATCTATATTGATTCTGACTTTTCTACATCCAACTCACAGGTTTATCATTACTTTGAGAAAAAAACGTATTAATTGACCCCTTTTAGAAGATATGGTCATTTGTTCTGGGAATGTCATTTTCGAGCCTGAGGCCTGAAAAACAGGCTCGGGGTGAGTGAATCCTTTCAGCTGCTGCTGTTAGATGTTAAAGTGTTTGAGACCAGCAGCTGTCTGTTATTCTGAGACACATTCATACATGTACAGTGATTTACTGTTTATTCATTATAACCTGGTTTCTGTCTTCCAGCTGGTGTTTCCAAAGAGAAGAGGATCATGATGCTCGGTCTTCCTGGAGCTGGTCAAACTTCCTCTGAAAACACCATCCTGAGATCTGGGAAGCGCAAATTAGCTGCTCACTTTGATTCAGTCAGTAAAAAGACGTCCTCTGCATCCACCACAGGGAGGGCTGTGAGGTCACGGTGGTCGATACTCCAGGGTTCACTGATAAAGATCTGACTCCAAAGGGGTTTTACCTGCAGATCATGAGGTCTGTGGTAGAGGCGAGTCCAGGAGTACATGCCTTCGTTATCGTGGTCAGAGTAAACAGAATCACTGAAGCAGACATCAAGCTGTTTGAGCTCCTTTCTAAACTCTTTGCAGGCGATGTTCTGAAGTACTCCATGGTGTTGTTCACTCATGGAGACAAGCTCAAAGGTCAGTCCATCGAGGGTTTGATCCGGTCCAACAGTCATGTCTCTAAGCTGGTCTACATATGTGGAGGTAGATACTGTGTGTTTGAGAACAGAAGAAAAAGCAGTAAGCAGGCCAGAACCTTCCTGTCTAAGATAGATGAGATGGTCTCAGCTAACGGAGGACAGCACTACACCAACAAGTGGTTCAGGATGGCTGAGACTTTCCTTAGAGAAGAAAGGGTACTGTCACTTGTTTTAGGTGCTGGTATTGTCCCAAAAGCTGGTAGTTGTCCTTATGAAAGTGTATTGAAGAAACTGATACCTTATATATGGATTGGAGCAGGAGCAGCAGGAGGAGTAACAGGACCAGCAGCAGGAGCAGCAGTAGGAGGGGCAGCAGGAGCAACCAGGGCAACAGGGGCAGCAGGGGCAACAGGAACAGCAGGGGCAACAGGAGCAACAGGGGCAGCAGAGGCAACAGGAGCAACAGGAGCAGCACCAGGAGCAGCAGTAGGAGGGGCAACAGGAGCAACAGGAGCAGCACCAGGAGCAGCAGTAGGAGGGGCAACAGGAGCAACAGGGGCAACAAGGGCAGCAGGGGCAACAGGGGCAGCAGGGCAACAGGGGCAGCAGGGACAATAGGAGCAACAGGGGCAGCAGGAGCAGCACCAGGAGCAGCAGTAGGAGGGGCAACAGGAGCAACAGGGGCAACAGGGGCAACAGGGGCAGCAGGGGCAATAGGAGCAACAGGGGCAGCAGAGGCAACAGGGGCAACAGGGGAAACAGGGGAAACAGGGGCAGCAGGAGCAACAGGGGCAACAGGGGCAATAGGAGCAACAGGGGCAACAGGGGCAATAGGAGCAACAGGGGCAATAGGAGCAACAGGGGCAACAGGGGCAATAGGAGCAACAGGGGCAACAGGGGCAATAGGAGCAACAGGGGCAATAGGAGCAACAGGGGCAACAGGGGCAATAGGAGCAACAGGGGCAATAGGAGCAACAGGGGCAACAGGAGCAACAGGAGCAATAGGAGCAACAGGGGCAACAGGGGCAATAGGAGCAACAGGGGCAATAGGAGCAACAGGGGCAATAGGAGCAACAGGGGCAATAGGAGCCACAGGAGCAACAGGGGCAACAAGGGCAGCAGGAGCAACAGGAGCAACAGGGACAATAGGAGCAACAGTAGGTGGGGCAACAGGAGCAGCAGTAGGAGGGACAATAGGAGCAGCAGCAGGAGGGGCAACAGGAGCAGCAGTAGGAGGGGCAACAGGAGTAGCAGCAGGAGCAACAGGAGCAGCAGCAGTAGGAGTAGGAGAAAACGGATCAGTAGTAGGAGCAATAACAACAAAAGGAGCAGCAATAGCAATAGCACTAGGACCAAAAGAAACCGTAGCAACAATAGTAGCAGTAGTAGCAGTAGTAGCAGTAGTAGCAGCAGTAGGAGGAGCAGGAGCAGCAGGAGTATTAAGAGAAGGACTAAGATACATGCTAAACATTTTCGATAAAGAAAAGAATGAGTGAATCAGTGGAACCTTTACTGGAGACCCCTGACCATTAGAACATCAGTGTAAAAGTCAGAGCAGTTAGTGTGCGTTCTCTCTGAAATGAAGGAGGTCTCAGGGGGTTTAAAACAAGTCAAATCAGTACTTAATCAGTTCCTTAAAACCAAAATCAGAACTATTCAGGAAGTCAGTACTTCTTCTGAATTTATATTTAGGTTTATCTTATATAAACTCACAAATTCATTCATATCAGTATGATCATTTAATGTTGTTATTATTGATTCCTATATGCACTGTTGCACTGAATGTACTCCGATTCTTCTATATACTCACAATTATTGGTGTGTGAACTCAAGTACTGTTTTATCATCCTTTAATAGATGGACTTGTGTTATTTGATCCATGTGTAAATGATCTGCAGAGAGGAAGCAGCGTGTCATGTCTCGGAAGATAATTGTGAAAGTTTATTCTTTAAATTAGTGTTGTCATGTCCCTTTGTCCTGTGCCTTCTGTTTTATTTTGAAAAGTAATTTTCCCTCTCGTTTCAGGACTCCATGCTCCCCGCCCCTATGTGTCTTCTGCGTTCGTGATTGTTTACCCCGCCCTGATTGTTTCCACCTGTGCCCCTCACCTTGTGTATATATTGTGTTAGTCCCCACCTGTCCAGTGCCAGTTCGTTTTCATTCATGACTACATTCAAGCCTGCTCCATGTGCGTATTCCGTTATCAAGTTCCTGATGATAGCAATTCGTTTTTCCTCGAAAGAGTGATTTTGTGTTTCCTGTTTTTGTTACTGTGTTAAGTCCAGTAAAGCCTTTATTTTTGAAAACCACCTGAGTCTGAGTCTGAGTTGTGCATTTGAGTTCATGCCTCTGAGTTCACCCCTTGACACAGCGGGTGTTTTCCAATCAGACGAGATCAAAATATGATTTTAAGTGGATGTAATAAATAATAATAACAGTATACAAGCTAATATATAATTATTGATAAGTGAATGACAGGAAACTCTTGACAGATTTTGTTGTGTCTTTTGATTCTATCAGACTCCATCTTTTGTTCTCATAGACCTCCGGCCAGGCCTGGGTCTCCCACACCTTCAGGTTAACCTCCATCCTGGTTTGTAGAGGTTAGAAACTTGAAGGATTGTTTGATTTCTTTGTTCCCTGAAATCAAAAAATGGTTCAAGGTTCAAGGGCTTTGAGTTCTACAAGAGTACGTTTCCTATTTAGAAATGAGGGGCTCAGTCCATATAGAGGTCTGAATTTAAATATATATATGACTGAATCAAAGTATACTATATTATTTGACAATACATGATTAAAACTAGTTCAGTCATATTGGACATGTTTATTAACAGCAGCATAGTTTGGTGTCTAGGCTCCGGCCTCATCACTCCACACAAATATATTTACATAGAACATTAAGGAGTGATGATTAAATATGATGTTGGCAATATGAGACTAGTGTGTGTAGGGAAAAGCCCCATTGAGCCCGTTCCCCATAGGCCCCTTTGGCCATGATGGAAATATGCTATATATACAACATACTTTGGAAACATACTGTTAAAATACATATGACTGAATCAATCATTTTATTCTACTGATTCAATTCAATATCAATACAGAAAATCAATGAAACAGACAATCCAAAAACATGTTTGTAGAGGCAGGAAGACAGAAAGCTGATAAAGAAAATAGGCCTACCGTTAGTCATCCACTTTCAACGTTTTGGGCCAGGCATTTGGAATATTACGACATTTTAACTGCAAATTTAGGAGGTAGGTTTCCATGTGTGTCTGTATATAAATATACACATACAAAAATGAATTATATATATACACACATATACAGTACCAGTCAAAAGAAAATGCAATAAAAGGGATAGAAGAGAGCAGCGGCTGAAGCACAGAGCGTATGCGGCGGGGTTAAAACCTGTACTCCTGCCCCCCGAGGGGGTCTCCCCCGGTGGGGTGTCCGAGGCAACATGTCGAACAATATCTGGTAAAAGACCTGTTAAGTGGGTTAAAGACATCTGGCTGAAAAGATCGAGGTTGACTTTGTTTAAAATCGGCATGCAGGTCAAATGTGTGTGAAAAAATGATAAATAAATACATAAAAGTGCTTAGTAAAATAAGTGCTTATTATGATAAAAATCACATCAACCCAAATGGGTTAGTAGGCACACGGGGAAGGAAAATATCTTAAAATAAAGTCAACCAAGTGTCCCTAAAAGTGTTTAAAACCCAGGCCGAGGTCTAGAGAAGTGGTGCAGGTGAGACATGGGACACGCCTCGGATGATGTTTAGAAATACTTTATTAAGGGCTGATTTCAGGGAGGCTCCAACATCCATTTAGAGTAAAATGAAAAGTAATAACTAAAAATAAAATAATAATATAAACAATGTTTAAATAGAAAACGGGGGATTCATAATATGTAAAAAAGATTACAAGATATAACCTCCTCATTTGGAACCTAATGAAATAAGGAAACTTGCAATACACCGTGCAAACATGGAATAAACTGTGACATGTAAATATAAATAATAATAGATCAAATATAAGAAACATATATAAAAAGTTAATAATAATAAACAAAAACAAACATGCATTTAAAATTCATTAAAGAGTCCAGATGAGGAGGATTTAGAAAATAATAGATAGGAAATATGTATAAATAATAAATAATACACAGATAAATACCACAATATAAATAAATGATACATTGATAAATAATAATTAAATAGTTAATTAAAAAAGCTACATTAGTTAAAAAGCTTGTACTGTGTAACAAATACAGATGGAGCATCTTATTTCAGACAGTTTGAAACGCGAGGGTCGTGATTGGTCCGTGATTGGTCCGTGATCGGCCCGTGATCGGTTTGTGATGAAGAGCCGGCCCCCAGTCTGACTTGATACCGCCCCGTGATAAATAAATGTAATTATTGTGAAGCCAGCTGCAGTGGGGTTCCACACTGGAGCTCATGTGAAATCAACTTCGATACAGTAAGCTGGATGTACAGTATGTCTGGTACTACTGTATAGCGGATCTTTGTTAAGATCCATATGTCACGGATAGGATCATAGTCTGTCTAAATACATGTAATCATTTACAAAACATCACCATGTTGTTATTTAACTAAATAATGTTGTTTAGTCGAAAAAAACGAACAAGAGGAAATGCAGCCGGCTCTCCCGATTTTAATCCTAATTTAATCATCATCTTCACCACGATCATTTATGTTTATGTTCGCGAATTGACATGAAATCACTGACAAATATGAATATTCTGTATTCAACTTCATTAAAACGATCAGGACCCTGGGTGTTATTTTTCCCCACAATGAGAAATAGTCAGAAAAGCAGAAAAAGAACACGCAAACCGAGAGATGAGTTATTATTACAACGTGACTTCACTATTATTTAACAACTGTTTTTATTGGGTTCTTTTATTTGGGTTAATATAGGTGAATTGCACTAATGTGGAAAGATCGTGATGTCTCCTCCGATTAGCTTTATGATCTTCGTTCTCCCGCTGTGTAGATTGGGGGACCGCCGTCCTCTGTCTTCTTCCATCGCGTGAAACAGAGGATTTCGACATTCTGTATTCCTTGCTTACTTCCTTAAACCTTTTCTCCTCCTTATCTCTTTCATACTTTTTATTTAATGCTTTATAACAGCTGTTGTCACTACCCGATCCGTCCACCTGCCCGATCGGTACTGCGCATGTGCGAGATGGTCCGCCATATTGCACAACTGTACGGCAACCCAACTAGGACACTTGACGTCTAGACGTGCCTACGGCTGCCAATATGCTGCGATGCGCGAGTCTTATGATCTTATTAGGTGAGTTAGGTGAGTTAATTATTAGTTGTTAGTTAATTAGGTGAGTCTTATTAGGATATGGTTTAATTTAGTAAATGGTTGTGCGTGTGTGTGAAAAATGTATCTCTAAAAAGTGTGTTGGTGTATGATCACATTTGTATATGAAAATGTCTGAAGTTAATAAATACATTCTCAGTGTTCAAGTCAATCACTGACGATGCTTACGATATCATAAATCTAAGTGTTAATGATTGTCAGTAGAGATGGGATGGCAGAAGGTGCTATATATATATATATAATTCCAAAGCTGGTAAAGACCTTTCAAATTTAGCAATAATAGTCATATAAGAAAAGTACTGATCTAATAACAGAGATTTGTTCTTGAATCAACTTTTTATGGAAAATGTTTATGTAATTAATTCATTTTAAATAAAATGAAAGACATTCACAGTTAATGTAATTAGATATACATTATTAATGCCATACATTTTTAAATGTAATTAGATATATATTATTAATGCCATACATTTTTGCATACATTTATTCAGTATGATAGCTGTCTAACAGAAGTTGAATCATTTCTCACTTATTCTGACAATGTACTTAACCCCAAATAAAAGAACCCAATTAAAATGTTGTTAAATAATAGAGAAGTCACGTTGTAATAACAATAACTCATCTCTCTCGTTTTTTTGTTTTCTTTGTGTGCTTTGCCAAAAGCCACTGTGTCAAATGTCCTAGTTGGGTTGCCGTACGGAGTTGTGCAATATGGCGGACCATCTCGCACATGCGCAGTACCGATCGGGCAGGCGGATCGGGTGACAGCTGTAATAGTTCGTTTAGAAATCCTCGAAACACTTTTACGGCGGCTCTCATTTACGGTAATTCCTTCTGACGTCATAACCGGATATGAAGGATTTTCAGAATAAAAGCTTGGCATTGAGATTTTATGAGAACTTCCGGGTTTTTCACAATAAAACAGCTTTAAACTGACGGTATGTTTTAGACTAAATAATGCTATTAAACATTAAACATTTTAATTTCTAACAATTTGCATTTCAGACTTCTGGAATATATTGCGATATGAACAGGGTTGGGAGGGTTACTTTGTAAATGTAATCAGTTACTGATTACTGAATACATGGCTCTGAAAGTAATCAGAATACAGTTACAGTTACGTGTCTTAAAAAAGTAACGTAATCAGATTACTTTTAGATTACTTTTGGATTACTTTCTTTATCCATCACAGATGAGAAAATAATAAAACAAATACAAAGAGGAAACAATTTGATGTCTACCATTTATTTTAGGAGTATTAATATTTTTTCAGATAGGATCATACATTTACAAAACATCACCATGTTTTTATTTAACAAAATAATCTACAATAAATCCTAATCTTATATTATAAAACATCACCATGTTTTTATTTAACAAAATAATCTACAAAAAATCCTAATCTTATATTATGGTCCTATATTTAACAAACTATGCCTATCTGCGGCCTATCTACAGTATGCCTATCTGTGGCGGAAACCAGGCGAGGTGTTTCTGGATCCGTTTTTCGTGGGCTCCTCAGTCTCTCGTTTACCCGGTTCCTAATTTTATGCCACTGGTCCGTGGTCAGGCCTGGGAACCGACGGGAGACACTGGACTCAAGTGTCTGCCTCACATTGAGGGGAAGAGGCATTTTCCCTTTGCTCCCACTCCAGTTGGTGATTTTGACCATTTCTCATATGAGTCAAATGGCAACATGGCCATGAACATACATTCCTACTGCAGATCAAAAAAAGCTAAAAATATGTATTTCTTAATAAACTACATTGGTAGCAGTTCTCATTATATACTTCTCAGTAACTGCTCCCCTTAAAGTAAATGTATTCTCGCAATCTGCTCCTCCGCAGCGCCGCACCCCTCCCTCCGGCTGAAATTATGAATGTACAGTAAGGCATAGTAATTCATAGATAACACGGCAGGGTCCGTTACAGTTTGTTTTCATCTGATTTCAAATAAACAAAGTCTTGGCTTTCAGAATATTAAACTTGTTTCGGCAAATTTAGATGATAAATACAACTATGAAGCTTGTAACGGCATAATTACAAGCGGAGAACGGAGTAATTTAATGTTACAGCAGGCATAACAACAGCGGTGTTTATTTTATTATTATATATAGTCGTTATTCATTTGTTTTAAAGCTCAATAAGGAAGATTTAAACTTTCACACACTCTGCCCGGTTCCCCTCGGCCCCCACCACGTTGAATAAACAGAAGGTTGCTTTTGTGGAGGAAGTTACAGCGGTATCCATAAATCTCTTAATTTTGACCTCAAAGTGCAATTGTAACAACAATAACATTATAAATAGTAACATAGCTGAACATGACTGAGGTTTTTAACATAGACTTTTCCAATGTCTGAGTGTAATATCTGCATTTTCTATTTTGGTTTGATAAGGACACATCCTGGGGATTGTGTTTACAAACATTGACCATACCGTTCACCATCCCCCACCCCCCTACTGTATGTTGATTTTGTTTGCCTACATGTAAATGGATGGCATTTAGTACCTACCCCCCTCTGAGTGAATACCTGTTGTACCTGTCCGGGGCTAAGCCCATAGGACGATGCTCTGATGTCAACCACCCCGTTGACAATTCACGAGCGTCTAACTCTCTCCCCCCTCCCCCGTCGCACCTTCTAACAGAGCCCCCCCACATATCAAATCCCAATTTAACCCTGGCCTCTGGAGCAGAAATGAAAGAGTTTTAAAAATGTTTACGTTTTGGTACGTTTTTAGGGAAATGTTGTAATATTGCAACGTTGGCCTTAGGTGGGAGCAGAATTTCTGTATTTCTACTCACATTGTCTGAATAAATATATTGAACAATTAAGGGTTAATTTGCAGGATTGATTGCTTACTTAGCCCTATATCTGTATATAGCATGAATAATAATCACACATCACTCATATTTGTTATGAATAATCATTTATCATTTATTAAATAGTAAGTCGCTTTGGATAAAAGCGTCAGCTAAATGCAATTTATGAAAGCCTCACTCAGGATTTTTTTACCAAGTGTTTTATTGCTCTTGGGGAATTAAAAACAAGATTTTAACTTTTTTTTTTATATAATATCTGCATTTTCTCTTGTCTAAGTCTTAGTTTGGCCATAGTTATTTAATATATAGCGCCATCTCCTGGTTAAATCCTGAAATTGAAAATCTGGCAACGCCCTCTTGGAAAATAGTGGGAGGGCTTAACATTCCCAGATACTGGTCTTTGGCAGGTCTTAGGCAGGTAACTGGCTGGTAGTAGGCAGGAAGCTGTATGCTGGAGTCTGAAATAAGATGCTCCATCTGTACTGTATGCCCCAAACATGGAAAGCCCAACCTTTTTTCAGGAAGTCAACTAATGATTAGGAAATATGGATGGTCATATTATATTAGGGGTGATTTTAATCAAACATCGGACGATTATATATATAGGAGTAAAACTAGGACAGGTGCGACCCCTAAAGACAGACAAACATTACACATACTACAGGAGGAACTGGGTCTAACAGATGTCTGGAGACTTGTAAACCCAAAGCAACGAGAATACACATTTTACTCTCATTCCCACAAAAGTTACTCTCGAATCGATTTTTTCCTGATCTCTGGTGCAGCTGTCAACTTTGTTACGGATTGCAATAGGGGGCATAGCTATTGCTGATCATGCACTGGTTGAATTACATATAGACCTTCAGGTTGATACATGTAAATTAGGAAGATGGAGATTGAACACAAGTATTTTACAAGATGAAGAGTTTACAGACGAGGTGAGGATATTAAACAATTCTTAGAAATAAACAGGAGGACGACGGAAAGATGGGCTACGGTTTGGGATGCCCTTAAAGCGTTTATTAGAGGGAAATGTATAGCTCACAGTTCCTGGAAGAAAAGGGAATCTAAAGAGAAAACAAAATCACTTGAAAAAGACAGCAAAAACAGAGGCGAGAAGAGGGACTCGGGCGGACGGCCCGGGGGAAAGGCAAAAGGGCAGGAAGTCCGCAGCGGGGAAACTCATGGGGCCGAAGACAGGGGTGAAGGCCTCGTCGAGGTAACTTAGGGGGCCGGGCTCCAGGGCGAAGGCAGCGGCTGGGGCGGGACCACCAACGCTTGTGAAACATTGGAAGGGTTTAAATACTGATCTGAACTGGGTCCTGATTGAGCAGGAACTAACCTCCCTTGTAAACCTATTGAAGCTCTCGCACAGGCGACAACTAACAAGGAAGATAATAATGTGATGAATCCTATTCTTGTACACTCAAAAGCAGTTTGGCGAGAAGACATACATTTTAAATGTCCCACAATACTGAAAGATATGCACCCTTATGGCACGATCCTAAGATAATAATCAGTCCATTTACTGGACACAGTGGCTCAAAAAAGGTATCAGGATATTGGATGATCTATTTAAAGCCAACATTTTTATTTATTGTGACAGACTGAAGGAAACATTTGGAGGGACGAGGCCACTTTGGAAATATTTACAGATTAGACATTGTATGGGGGGAAGAGTTTCATTAATAGGGATGAGAATACAATAGAGTGTACTTACAACTGCCAACAATGCTTCAAAGAGCATCTAGGTGGTACGGGATGTGTGCCTGGATAAATGACAATGGCTGTGGTAAGCTCAAAACGTATATGGGAAAAGGACCTGTTACTTACAATTAGCGAAAAAAACATGGGAGGAAATTATATCTAACTCTGAAACATAGATAAGGGAAGCTAGAGGCAAATTCATTCAGTATAAAATAATTCAAAGATATTATTAAACTCGTCAAGGACTACACAGAATGGGCCTGAATAAGGATGATTTATGTTGGAAATGTGGGGAAGAATGTGGCACGTATATGCATGCATTTTGGGAATGTTCGAAGGTTTGTCCCTTGTGGAAGAGTGTTTTGGACTCTATGGGAAAATGGTTGAAATGTGATATTCCCACTTCGCCTAGACTGTGTCTCCTTGGAGACAGGACGGTGACCCCACATCTGAATAAATGTTCATTTAGAGTGTTAAAGATTGGCTTAATAACGTGTGCGCGGATCATTTAAGATGTTTGAAGGATACCAAGGACCCAACGGCATCTAGCACGAAGTGCGAGGAACCTATTTTATCCTAGGAATTATTATTATTATTATTAGGGCCCGAGCACGGAGCGCTAGGACCCAACGGCGTCCTAGCACTTTTACTAGAGTATTTTTAAACACGAGTATCTGTACTTCTACTTGAGTAAAGGATGTGTGTACTTTTGCCATCTTTGTCAAAAACACAATGAAGGAACCCTTTTCTTCATCGTTGTCGTTCACTGTGTGTTCAGTCGTACCTGAGCTATGTCTGTTTTTCTTATTCCAAGGAAATGCTTCCTCTGAGAATGTTTCCTCCACGTTCATCGGCTGCCAATCAGCTTCCTAACATCTCATGAGCGGATGTGACAAGCTGAGGCAGAGACGAGGGGCTCCTGTCAAACTCCAAATAGGCAAAAGTAAACAGGTGAAGTTTGACAACAAGGCAACAGCAAACATGTCGTTCTTCGCAACTGATGAAGTCCCTCCGTCAGAGCCAATCAGGAGCGAGCATGTCTCCTCGATCTGAGCTGAAAATTGAGTTTCCTCTTTGAGTCAGAAGTATTTTAGATGCTGGGACTCAGATGTGAGCAGCAGCATGTCCTTTTTTTTGTCGAAAATCTAAATGAAGAACAGGAACAGACGTTAGCGCCCCTTCAGGCCGGTTATTTGTATAATTCCCAATCAGCAGCATGCACATGTATTTTAATGTATGCTAAAAAACAACAAAATCATGCTGTGCTAAGAAAAGTGCACTGATTATTTCCCGTACTGACTTACTAATTAAATTGAAAGACACAAACCATGCGCACACATAAGGCAGCCAGACGGGGAGTTTAAATACAGCCTGGAGATATTGTTGCTCTTGGGCTTTTCTAATTTAAACAGTACATCTTTTGACCTCTCTGGCATTTTGTGTACTTATTGGACTGGACAGCAGGTGGAACAGTATGAGCAGAATCTCCAAATTAAGGATTTTTTATAAAACACAGCTGCTTCATTTGCTTTAGACAGAAATAATTGTGCTCAGGTGTGTTTCAGGTGGGAAGCTAGGGTAGGGTTAATGTTGGCATGAAATCAGAGTGGTTTCTGTACACACACTTTGCAGAAGACACAAGAATCTATGGCTGTACGATTCTAAATTATTTTGCAAATGCATTAGTTGAGAACTAGACAAAGTTTAATCCCTTCCAAAGTATGGAATATGAATGTATGTTTTATATCTTGTATTGAATGTTGTTCAGAGGTGGGAAATAATGGAGTACAAATACTTCGTTACTGTTCTTAAGTACATTTTTCTGGTTTCAGTACTTTACTCCACTACATATTTTTCTGACGACTTTTTACTTTTACTTCTTACATGTTGAACCCAAATACCTGTACTTTCTACTTCTTACATGTTGAACACAAATACCTGTACTTTCTACTTCTTACATGTGAACACAAATACCTGTACTTTCTACTTCTTACATGTTGAACACAAATACCTGTACTTTCTACTTCTTACATGTTGAACAAATACCTGTACTTTCTACTTCTTACATGTTGAACACAAATACCTGTACTTTCTACTTCTTACATGTTGAACACAAATACCTGTACTTTCTACTTCTTACATGTTGAACACAAATACCTGTACTTTCTACTTCTTACATGTTGAACACAAATACCTGTACTTTCTACTTCTTACATGTTGAACACAAATACCTGTACTTTCTACTTCTTACATGTTGAACCCAAATACCTGTACTTTCTACTTCTTACATGTTGAACACAAATACCTGTACTTTCTACTTCTTACATGTTGAACTCAAATACCTGTACTTTCTACTTCTTACATGTTGAACACAAATACCTGTACTTTCTACTTCTTACATGTTGAACCCAAATACCTGTACTTTCTACTTCTTACATTTCCCAAACAGGCTGGTTCCTTTAGTTTGAATGTGTGTTTGGTGGCGTGATCATTATTATTTAGAGTCATTGCGTGCCTATTGATTTGAACACGATCCGTGTATCCATCATTTCCTGGTCTTCTCTAAAGAAGAGGGACCAATGAAAACGTTGTCATGTTGCCGTTGTTCAGCATGGAAACATTCATTAGCTAACAATGACATTATTGTTCTAATATAAAGGGAGGTCAGGTACTCTTTAAAACAGCTGCTAGTTATGGGTACTTTTTACTGAAGTACATTTCAAAGCCATACTTTACTTTTTTACTCAAGAAGTTTAGTCAGTACTTCTACTTTTACCAGAGTATTTCTTAACACGAGTATCTGTACTTCTACTTGAGTAAAGGATATGTGTACTTTTGCCATGTCTGGTGTTGTTTAGTAGACATGTGTATCTTGGACTGACTGACGTGTCCTCTCATGCAGGCTTCACTTCAGCACCATTGTGTACTTTATAAACCGGATTTCCAAGAACTGTAAAAACATGGTGACCCTAGACCGTGAAGACCTAGCTGCGAGAGCAAAATAGGATGATTGTATAACCTAAATACAGAAATTAGGAGACATGCTATATAAGTGATTGATGTAAGGTGTTGTAATATCTGTGAATATATAAGAGACTGTTGAATGTCTATGGTTTCTACTATTCTTTGATCTAGTCATACACTGTGATCTGTTCTTGTGAACTAATAAGACAATTGTAGAAGGATTAGATCATTGGATTTAATAATAGATCATTTACTTTCAGGATGATTTGAAGGAGCAATATGGCCCCCTCTTACAGCCAATCGTCATTCAAAGCTCATTAAAGGAGGCATTACTTAAGCAGCTGATCAATATTCCAGTGTTGGTCATGTATAATGTCTTGTTCTCGTTCCCCGGTGATTGCCCTTGAAGCTATTTCATGGACTAATTCTAAGACTAATTAATTAAAGATGATGTAATTGAATTGAATGGATTTTAAGTAACCTTGAACCACTTCCTTTCTGGTCCCATTGGCATCAGCTAATGGGGATCTTTTTAAAACACATATAAAGAGATTTACATTCAAAGACCTTTCTCACCGAGCTCCATTCTCTGTCCTTGTGCAGTTTGTTCTTGTTGATTGATTACTTCCTGTCTGTCTTCTTCTGTTGACTTTCTTTAAATCTTTTCCCTTCTCTTGCTCTGTTTTTCTTTTCTTTACTGGAGTCATTTTAGCCATCTAGCATGTAAAGTCTCCTGCTCTCCAAAAATGTAAAAATGTATATTAAAAAACTATTCCACAGTGTTTGTTCTCCAAAGCTGACGGTACATGGACGGACTTCTTTCTGCGTATTGATATGGCTGCACATATAGTCCCTTGATGCTCTTTAGCAACGGTCTGTTAGCGAAAATTGAACAACCTCTGGATTGTTCTAATTGACCAATCGGAATTGATTATTAACTAAATTGTGTATTAATTGAGGATGCACTTTAGTTTCATGGGATTGTCATTTTGTAGTGGATCGGGTTCAAACAAAGAAAAGTAGATATTTAGATCTCAGACAGCTGTCAATCCAGAAGCATCACCACAAGTCGAGCAAACTCTCTTTCTTTCTTCTACTTGTTTGTTTCAAACCGAGAAACGTATCAAAATATGCGGGAAATGCAAAGAGGAAATACAACATTTTCTCTTTCATAGACGCATCTTTGGAGACGAAGCTCAACTCCTACACAACATGTTGGATAACACTTGGTGCATGTTACTAAGAGGAAAGTGTGTGTGTGTGTGTGTGTGTGTGTGTGTGTGTGTGTGTGTGTGTGTGTGTGTGTGTGTGTGTGTGTGTGTGTGTGTGTGTGTGTGTGTGTGTGTGTGTGTGTGTGTGTGTGTGTGTGTGTGTGGATCAATGGCAGTGTGATGCTGGCTAATTAAGGCTTCTCAGGCAAGCTGCGCCACTTCTGGCCCCAGCCACAGGGCGTGACACACACACACACACACACACACACACACACACACACACACACACACACACACACACACACACACACACCAGTTAATGACCTCTGACAGGCTGCTGGTAGGAACTAACTGCTTTTGGATCACTACAGCTGTGACATTAATACAGTGTACGGTGTGTATATTTACAGCGCAGTTGAGACAAAAGGAACATCCGCTCAAAGGCGTCGTTTCATTTTCCATCCAATTATTCTGCGAGTGAGCGGAGAGCAGCCGCCACTTTGGGAAACCTTCCTGCTGCAGAAACAGAGCTGTTAAGCTCCGAGCTTTGCCTCGTCGCTGCTAATTCAAGAGCAACTCCGACGTCTCTAGTCCTTCCCGAACCCCAATTTGTCTCCTTTTGTTCTCTACTGTACGACTGTTAAAATATGCTGATGAAAGGAGGCCGAGCAGGGAAACAGTAAACCAGTGCTTTTATACCCAGAGGAAAGAAGGCTTCTTGTTAGTCTGCTTTCCGCCTGACATGACACTTTTGCCCGGATCAAACGTCTCATCACAAAATGCAACCTACAAACAAAAGTGCTTACCCATAATCCATCGGTGCAGGTGTGTGATGTGGCTCTGAAATGAACAGCAGAGCTTCTTGTTAATCCTTCAGACAAGCTTCCCTTAATTAACAAGCCGAGACTTTAGCAACACGACGGAAAATGAATTCTCAAGAAATATACTTCTGCTTTTCTCCTGCATCTGCTTTGTCTTTGTCAGGAGGAAGACAAGCTTTAAAGGAACACACCGCTGTTTCTTCAAGCTTATTCACTACTTTAAATAATGAACATTCATCAAATTACACTTAATATATTCATTGGTAAGATAGGGAAACACTGCACCCGTATGTGATAGTTAAACATTGTATTATTCCAAAACCATGGGCATGATGTGCTCTCACCGCCTCCGCTCTTTTGGTTTCAATTTCTCCACCACATGTTGGAGCTGCTGCAGGGACCAGAGCATTAGTGAGGTCCAACACTGCCAGCACCAATCCAACACACACACACACACAACACACACCACACACACACTGGAATAACGCCATCCTACAGACATGTTCTTTGGCTTAAAAAAGGATGAGAATTTGCTTCGAGTTAGTTTCTGGTTTTCTTTATTTGTGGAACCAATTAAAAAAGGGTCCTATTAAGCTTGTTGTGGTTTTCCCTTCCTGTATTGTTCTAGGTTTCTGTGCATGTAAATGGTCTGCTAAGGCTTACATCCCTGTGTTCCCTGCAGCACAGGCAGTATGAGAAAAATAAAGACCTTTTTGAACATTTAAGCATGGAAACATGTCACAGTGGAGACACTACATACCTGAAGATTATGATAATGTTATCCTTTGCAGACCATTTACAGGCACATCAACCTTTATAGCGCACTACAGGAAAGGGAAAACCCTGAAAAAGTATAATAGGGCCTCTTTAAAAGACGGTTGGTAATCAAAAATGGTTATTCAGACAATAGGGTACCACCTTGGGAATACAGACATATCCTATCCTAACCTTATCTTACATTTTTCAGAACTGTATATCATAAAACTTCAGTAACTACAGTATTTAGAGATATAGATAAGAAAAGATATGCCCTTCTTCAAATTCAGTTTGGACTCGATTGTTATACAGATACAGGTGGAAGACACAAATGGACACATACATGTTTTTCGGCCCTAAAAACACACAGCTGAGGTTGATAGTGATGTACAACTTTGAACCAACATTATCATAACCGTGGTAAAGATAAAGGCTTTAATGACTCTCCTGTTGATTGAAACAGATAATATAGCCACCATCAAAAGACAAACTGCCATACTAAACACAAATGGGCTGCAAATAAACTTGATGTATATGAAATACAGTAAAAATCCATCATTAAAACCTCCATTGCTTTATCTGATATTGTCTTTACATGGTGCACATTTCTAAATGATGTTACTGCATTGCAAAACTTGGGTCATGTAATATTCCAGCACAGGAATACTTTAATAATGCACAGAGAGAGCATAACCCAGGTTTAACAGGGTTCCATTTTTGCCCCAGGGGCCCCTAAGAGGCCAATCTGTCCATGTCAGTGTGAACGCAAAGTGCGAATGTGAATGAGCTTCATTTGCTGGAATTCAAAATGTTGCTCAGTTGAGTTTTTGTTTGTATATTTTCAAACCTGTCGCCACTGCCACATTGAAATGAGCTAATCAGCGCCATTCTTCCCCTGACTTATTACCTTACACATTTTGAAAATCTGTCCGGCTTGTCTTGTAGATTTTATTGTGCTGATGTAGAGAAACCCAGCGTGATGCAATCCCAAAAAGGAGGACAGGAGGAGCGGGTGAAACGAGATGCTGAAGTTTCTAAATCTGGCAGCACAGTGAGTGTGAGCGCTGATAAGTGTACAGCAACAAAGAAGGGACATCAAACACGGGGGGGCAAATCCTCACCTGATAGTTGGCGAGTGGCGTCGAGCTCACAGAGGGAACGAGAGGGAAAAGAGACGGGAAAGAGAGGGAAAAGAGAGGGGAAAGAGAGGGCAGCGACAAGCCGCCATCGCCTGTTAACACTCAGCGAAACAGCCAGAGCCGCTTCTAATGGCCTCGCCAAAACTTTTCATTTT